>JAPYYJ010002079.1:0-13323 GCA_028533885.1 Nasua narica | reverse complement strand
TTAGAATAACAGTTTATGAACCCCATGAAATTCAGTAGAGATATTCACAGTAAATGTCCAAGGGTAAAGACAGAATTCAATATGATCCAATTTTGGAAAATAATCTGCAGGTAAGTATATGTATATACAGAAAAACCAGAAGGAAATGAACCAAAATATTAATAATGATTATTTTTTAATCTAATAGTATTATGATCTATTTTATTTTTCAGATTTTCTGTGAATTTTATTGTGAATTTTGTGATCACAAAAAAAAATGTTAACATTTGGTTAAGAAAAGGAAAGCAAAATAACAAGTTATATCTTGGTATTCGAAATCTCTGAAAGAAAAAAGTCACTCAGAGCTGAACAAACACTGTCTCAGTTATCAAGAAGAATAATCGTTCATTTTTCTTTTTTCCCAGCGTTGCATCAGAGCCAAGAAAACTTTATGAAATGCCAAAATGTTCCAAATCAGAAAAAATAGAGGATGCATTATTATGGGAATGCCCGGTGGTAAGATTGGTTTTTAGAGTATTTGTTTCTGACACATTTTTAGCTTAAAAGAACTGATTATTGTTAATATATGTAAAAAAGAATAAAGCTTAAATATCATAGTGATTTCTGACTCTTGAAAGGAGTCAAGAAAAGAGTATATCCTTTGCTTATTTTTCCTCATGAAATAATTTTTGTTTTTAAAAAATATACATTAATATTAGGAAGGTATTTAAAAAATTGATGCTACTTGTAAATTTTGAAAACTAGAAAAAGTTATGGACTGGTTAAAAGTTTTATAAGCAATGTAAGGTAGTTTAGAGTTATTCTCAATGTTTAAGAGATCATTCTACCGATTTAAGAGATCATTCTATCAAAATAGAATATTAATTTAGGTGACAGTTATGTTATATGGCTCTTTGAAAATAGATTCTTATAAGTTTCTTCCATGAATCTTTTTAGGAAAAAAGTAAGTTAAAAATAAAAAATAATAAAAATAATAAAAAATAAAATAGAATAATAGGCTAACTCATTCTATGAGATAGACCAGCATTACCCTGTTCTGTATTTTTCAGAAGACTGTTTTAATAAAATGATAACACCTTATACTTGCTAGAGGAGTTGGGAGAATTAAGTTGTAGACAAAATAAGTGGGATATTCTGAGCTTAAAAGGTGAAACAAATTTATATAATTACTTCTTAAAACCGTTAATAGTACTATACAATAATACTAATATTCTTGGTGATTTTGACAACTGTTTTCCAAAACTCTCTTGATCATAGGACTTTCTTTGTTGAGGTATATTTCTACATATTGGTTTTCCATGGGATCAGTGTTTTAAGAACAGCACTTAAGAAATGCTGCAGCGGAGTGCCTGGGTGTCTTAGTCAGTTGAGCATCCGCCTTCAGCTCAGGTCATGATCCCCAGGTCCTGGGATGGAGCCCCATGTCTGGCTCCCTGCCTGGTGGGCAGCCTGCTTCTCCCTCTCCTCACCACTCATGCTGTCTCTCTCTCACTATCTCTGTCACCATCTCTGTCTCTCTCTCTCAAATAAATAAAATCTTAAAAACAAATTTACTATTAAAATTCTTTCTGGGCGCCTGGGTGGCTCAGTTGGTTGAGCGGCTGCCTTCAGCTCAGGTCATGATCCCGGAGTCCCGGGATCGAGTCCCATATCGGACTCCCGGCTCTGCGGGAGGTCTGCTTCTCCCTCTGACCTTCTCCCCTCTCATTCTCACTCTCTCTCTAATAAATAAGTAAAAAATCTTTAAAAAAAAAAATTCTTTCTTTTTTTAAAATACTGTTGTTTTTACATAAAACTGTGGTTTTTCAGAGCTGCTGCTTTCTTTTTCTCTAGACACTCTTTTTAAAAAGAGACACCTTTTTAAAAATCAGAAAGCTTTAAATCTATGTTTTCTCCCTTAATTTTTTTAAAGATATTATTTATTTATTTGACAGAGATCACAAGCAGGCAGAGAGGCAGGCAGAAAGAGAGGGGGAAGCAGGCTCCCTGCTGAGCAGAGAGCCCAATGTGGGGCTCGATCTCAGGACCCTGAGATCATGACCTGAGCCAAAGGCAGAGGCTTTAACCCACTGAGCCATCCAGGCACCCCTTCTCCCTTAATTTCTTATTGGAAGCTGAAAATAACTCTTGTGCCTCCAACATCTAAAGCCTTTTATTTTTTTATTATTTTTTTCTCCCAAAATATGTTTATTTTAATTTTTCAGTGTTACAAGATTGATTGTTCATGCACCACACCCAGTGCTCCATGCAGTACGTGCCCTTCTCGATTTTTTAATTATTTTTTAAAGTTTTTATTTATTCATTTGGGAGAGAGAGATAGCATGAGCCGGGGGAGGGGCAGAGAAGCAGACCCCTGCTGAGCCGGCAGCCAGGCATGGATGGGACTTGATCCCAGAATGCTGGAATCATGAGCTGAGCCGAAGGCAGATGCTTAACCGTCTGAGCCAACCAGGCACCCTCTAAAGCCTTTTAATCCATTTTTATTTGTTGGGGGAGGAAGATGACAAATTTCTTAATTGAGAAAAGTTTTGAAGACACTATTACAATAACACCAAAAATTTAGAGCAGTCTTTGAAAAAATAAAGTTTATAGTAACCTAATTCCCTTTTTTTTTTAAGATTTTTTTTTTTATTTTATTTATTAGAGACAGAGACTGAGAATGAGAGGGGAGAAGGTCAGAGGGAGAAGCAGACTTCCCGCAGAGCCGGGAGTCCGATATGGGACTCGATCCTGGGACTCCAGGATCATGACCTGAGCCAAAGGCAGTCGCTTAACCAACTGAGCCACCCAGGCGCCCTAATTCCCTTTTTTTTAAAAGATTTTATTTATTAATTTATTTGAGAGAGAGAAAGAGAGCATGAGCAGGGCAGAGAGTGAGAAGCAGTCTCCCCGCTGAGCAGAGAGTCTGATGCAGGTCTGGATCCCAGGACCCTGAGATTATGACCTGAGCCAGAGGCAGATACTTAACAGACTGAGCCACCCAGGTGCCCTCCAGTAACCTAATTCCTATTCTCACTTATTTTTTACCATTTTCTTCTCATTTGAAGTTAAGCAAGATTTTTCATTAAAAAAAACTAAGAAGCATATCATATTGTTGTTAATATTCTGATGTGATACCACATTTAAATCAGCACCGGGGCGCCTGGGTGGCGCAGTTGGTTGGGCAGCTGCCTTCGGCTCAGGTCATGGTCCCGGAGTCCCGGGATCGAGTCCCACATCGGGCTCCCGGCTCCATGGGGAGTCCGCTTCTCGCTCTGACCTTCTCCCTTCTCATGCTCTCTCTCACTCTCTCTCTCCTAATAAATAAATGAATAAAATCTTTAAAAAAAAAAAAAGAGTTAAATCAGCACCTTGTTTTTCTGAGACAATGTGTGAAATATAACTTTTGGGTTAGGAAAATAGCTCAAACCTATTACATGTGCTATTTCAAATTCTTTTTTAGTAAGCAAGGTATAAATAGTATATTTTTTTAAATTAAAAATCTCCAGGAGATGGTACTTACATAAGATACCATAGAATAAAAATATTTACATCATTGCATGTGATTTCAATGTAAGACCTCTAGTAGTTAATAAGCTTACACACACGCGCACGCGCGCGCACACCCACACCCACACACACACACACACACACACAACCAAGAAATAAACACAAGAACCTTGGTTCTTTCCCTAACATTTGAAAGGGAAAACAAATCCTTAAAAGCGTCTATAAAGTAACTATGCATTCATTCTTTTCTATTCGCTTTTCAGCATAAGTGAATACTAGATTAATTCGAACTTTTCTGTATTTGACTTTCCTCTTACAGCTTCCTTTTGAGGGGCGCCTGGGTGGCTCAGTTGGTTGAGCATCTGACTCTTGGTTTCAGCTCAGATCATGATTTCAGGGTGGTGAGATCAAGTCCCAAGTGGGGCTCTGCACTCAATGAGCAGTCTGCTTGGGATTCTCCCTCTGCTCCTCCCTGTGCTACGCTCTCTCTCTCTCTCTCTCTCTCTCAAATAAATTTTTTTTAAAAAGGAGAGAACTTCCTTTTTATTCTACAAATCAAAGTAGAACTCCTTGCTTCTCTTTCTTTTCCTGCCTTAGACTTCCACCTTGTGGCAGCTGCTCAGTGGCAGGTGTACCCAAGTAGCTATTCTCTCCCTTTTGGGAGGGTGATTCATTGGTGACAGAATATCTTTAAAACCTGGCTATCTTCTCTTTTCTTTGGCTGCCTTGAATCTGCATTTTGGCTTTTTATTTGGAGTTATAGTAGAGCCACAGAGAATCATGGAACAATTTGTCCTTATGCCATTTGACTTCTGTCAAAAGGAAAACGAGTCTTGGAATAAAGAAACCATCTATTCCTTGGTGGGGGGGAGGTGGGCAGAAGGAGAGGGAGAATCTTGAGTATGCTAAAAAGTAGCTAAAAAGCTGTTTTCTTTGGACATAGATTTCTGCAGATTTGTTTATGACCAACCAATTTCATTTTTACACCTTGTATTTTTTAGGGGGAAATACTTCCCAATCCATCAGATTATAAATCTTCACTCATAGCACTGACTGCTCATAATTGGCTATTTCGCATATCAGCAACTACAGGAAAAGTCCTTGAGAAAATATATCTTGCTTCATATTGCAAATTCAGGTATTAACTGTGATTTTATTACTCAAAATTTTATTAAAATATATAAAATATAAACATATATTCAAATTTGAGACTTGTGGCCCAGGAAACGTCAAGGTTTTTTTGTTTTTTAAGTTTCCCATTGTATATCTGGATCTCAATTTATAAATCTTTCCTCTTTTTCTCTTCTTATTGCTACATTTGAAGATCTTAGGATATAGACCCTTTATCATTTATTTTTGTATCACTCATAAGTAAATAACCTTGGCAGATATCTCAGCCCCCCTTTTCAAATTTCCCTTCTACGTATAGTATTTTATATGTTCTGCAAATAGTATTTTATATGTAGATTACATTTCATGATAGGTTTTCCTGAAGGCTAGTCTGTTTCAGTTAAATCACCTGCCTAGTATAGTCTAAGAATTGTTTTTTTAAGTGATCTCTATACCTAATGTGGGGCTTGAACTCATGACCCTAAGATCAAGAGTCTGATTCTGACTGAGCCACCTGGATATCCCTAAAAACTGTTATTTTAACTTAGTAGTTTTATGTATTATATATAGATATATTGAGAGTGAATATATGTATGTAGAATGTGAAAAATAACATTTTTAATGCTTTTTGTAATATTAAAGTCCATTTTAAAGTAGGAATGATCTTTGTTTTCTAAGTTTTGAGTACTGTTTGATAAAACACAATTTTTATTTTACTGACACTACAAGGATAAAAATTAGATATATATGTATTTTTAATAGGAATATATCCATATAAACATGTAGAGAAATTTTTAAGTTGTTTTTTAAAATAAATGACTTTGCTTTATAATTTAAATAAAGAACTGTTTATTTATGAAATATCTATTATGTTTTGATTATAAGGAAACTTAACCAAATCAATAACCTTCTCTTCATTATTTTACAAGATACCTGAGCTGGGACACTCCTCAAGAAGTCATTGCAGTCAAGTCAGCTCAAAACAAGGGCTCAGTATTGGCCCGGCAGGTAAGACATCTTTAAATATCAATAAACAAATATTTAAACATCAATAAGATGAGGAATTTGTTTGCAGAGGAAATTGTCTGCAAATTTGTTAGGAAAGAACTAATTATCTTGGATTCTTGAAGAATGGTATGAAAGTTAAGAAACGGTATAAACTTAAGAAATACTTTTTAAGCCACTTTGGGGGAGTATAACAGATTATTTTACATTCCATAGTGGAAAGAAATTGACAGAACCTGTTCTTCAAAGTAAGGGAGCTTTTTCAAGCAGAGAAATCACTCAGGCTTTAACTATGGATGATTTTTTCTCATTTCTTATAGACATGTCAGTGTTATTCTACTATCAGTTGATGTGACTATGATATCTGTGTCTTGATTAGGCTCTTTATTATTAGAATTCTAATTTATAATATAATTTATATTATGTTAATATAGCAATGTATAATAATATATATATAAGAAATATATATTTATATAAAAATGTTTTATATGCATATAAAATGTTTTTGCTATACAGTATATAAGATATGTTTTGTTAAGAAATGTTTACTGTTAATGTTTATTTATTTTTATTTTTTTATTTTTTAAGTAGTCTTCACAGGGTGTGAGAGCCTAATGTTAGCCTTAAATTCATGACCCTGAATTCAAGACCTGAGTCTCCAGAGATCAGGAGTCAGACACTTAACTGCCTGAGCCACCCAGGCGCCCCTATATTTACTTTTATAGATTTTTGTGTGTATGTGCATGTGTGTCAAAGGGCCGAAGGTTTAATGGACATATTTTGAACATGTATGCTTTCCTGTTTAACTTTGCAATGCAGGTAAATGTTTTCAATTCATAAAAACATCCACATAACTGTATGCTAGGACAGATGGATGTTTTCAACTCATGAAAAGAGTGTTTCTAAAATTCTTTTGAGAGCTGTTTATAATTTCATCTTTCCTTTTAGGCAGGCATTCAACAGCCTGTTTTGCTGTACCTTGCAGTGTTCCATGTTTTACCTTTTTCACTCATAGGGGTTCTGGAGATCAACAAGAAAGTAAGAACTTCTTATTTAATTGCAATATTAATTTTTTGATAAAAGATGTGATGTCAATGTATGTTCGTTTATTAGTTGTTTTGATTGCAAATGTTCCCCTGACTATAAAAAGCTTTCTGATCTAGTTTGTTTCATAGCAAAATACATAAGAATGTTTCATTTAGGAAGAAAGCCGAATCATCCTTTCATCTTTCTGCATGTTCTTATGCCTTTCAAGTGGATAGTGTTGAATACCTTTGGTGTCGTCAACAAACCACTACTTTATAAAATTATGAAATGAATAAGGTGTTTTTTTTCAGAGGGATACTCCAAAGCTTGTTAAAATGACAGGAAGATGAAAAGCTAGAACAAAATGAATCATTTTAATTGCAAAGTATAAATCTAAAATTTATTTTATAATGCATAAACAAGACCTATAATTAAATATGTGAGTTTTCCAACTTGTTCAGTTATAGGTTTTATTCTTGTCATTTTTCTTGATTTATGGTCTGTTATATGGGAAGAAAGAAAGGACATAGTTCCTCTGAGTAAAAGAATCAACAGCCTCCTACTTTCCAGTAAAAAATTGTTGCTTAGTCTGGGTGGATAGTCATTTATTAATCTATTCTACTAGTCTTCAATTAAGCACCTCAGGTATTACTGAGGTCAGATCTTCATGGTCCACTGAGAGTCATTAGCAAATAAGATGAACTTATTAAAAAAAATTGTATAAGCATAGTATACTAAGCTGCATAAAGGCGAATGAGTAATATCAGTTACTTATTCATTATATTGTACCAGGCACTTTGAGTAGTTTATAACTTTGTAACATATAGTGGGTTCAACTAGGAAGGTAAGCAGCTTCCCAAATCCCAAGTAAATGGAGAAACTGGAATTAGAGCCTCGATTTGACTCCAAAGTAGGAACTAAATTTTTGAAGAGTGGCTACTTTATTAGAGCACTCATTATTTGAAAACATTTTTGAATTACATGAGTCCTCCTTTTCAAAGTGAGAAACCAAAATCAGCAATAAAAAATCATGAGCTAGTCACGATTGAAGCAACGCATAATTATCTTTCTAAGAGATGACAAGAAACAACTTATGAATTTAACTATTTTCTTTGTGCTTGTGGATTAAATAGTTGTGTGTGCTTATTACAGTCTACAACAGGAATGAACACTTAACTAAGTCATAAATTGTTTCTATTTATTCTTAGATGCCTCTGATAATCACTGGAGGGATTTAGTTTTGATTAGGGTTAGTTGGAATTGAAGCATATCTTCCACTTCCCATGTATAAAAGACCACCCAGTGGCCAAGCTCAAAATGTACTTTAAGCTAGTTATTGGGATACTATATCTTCACTAAATAATTTGCCTTGAGTAGAAACAGAAACAGATTTCCATTTAATTTCCACTTGTTCTTTCATTGCTATGAATATTTGTCTATGTTGACTTTTGTTAAATATTAAAATAGGCACAGAATCAAGTTACTTTAACAGAGCTCTGTGAAGGATTATGACAGGATCCAGTGCATAGAACAAAAACAGAAAGGGAACAAAGAGCGAAAGTCTTACTCAATATTAGCCAGGCTAAATGTCTCTATAGGTGCTTGCTTGGTCTTTAACACGTTTGGTTTTTATATGACAAAAAAATTAAGCAGTATTAGATATTTAAACAACAAAGTAATGATAAAATTCTGGAATTGGCTATTTTTCATTATAAGTACTTTCTTAGATCCGATCTTTTTACTTTTAGCTAAAAAATAAGTCTCTTTATAAATAACATTTTAGCATGAATAATAGGTCCCTATATTTACTCTACTACATATATCCTGCATGGTTGAATTAGATGGTCTCAGTGTATGCCAATGTCGACGAGGAATAGACTATGTTATTAAAAGATATTGACAAGACTGTAAAGCGAATGGGTGAAGCAAATGAATGCTGCTGAATCATTCTGAGGGTTAAGTGCTGCACTCCTATTAGTGCTCCACTCCCATTAGTGCTCCACTCCCACTAGTGCTCCTGTTTGAGACTCTAGTGGCCTCCTACCCTAATGACATCTTAACTTCAAGTCTCTAAATTATAATTAAGTTATAATGGTAGGCAGCAGTGTTGTAGTGGTGACCTGAATATTAAGCAAGTGCGTCAACCACTGTGAACACTCAGAGGATTGGCCTTCTGGTCTTTTCTCAGGTGGTATCTACCTTTCCCCTCAGATTTTCGGGAACGTTACAGATGCTACCTTGTCTCATGGAATACTGATTGTGATGTACAGCTCAGGACTGGTCAGACTCTATAGCTTCCAAGCCATCACTGAACAGGTAGAGAAGACTGAAATTTGCCATATTATAATATCTCGAGGTTTGGACTGAGGTATGATTTTTTTTTAATAAAATGCTTTTTTTTTAAAGATTTTATTTATTTATTTGACAGAGAGAGAGATCACAAGTAGGCCGAGAGAAGGGGAAGCAGGCTCGCTGCTGAGCAGAGAGCCCCATGCGGGGCTCTATCCCAAGACCCTGAGATCATGACCTGAGCTGAAGGCAGAGGCTTTAACCCACTGAGCCACCCAGGCGCCCCATGAAATGCTTTTAGAGCCAGACAGTTGTATAGATTTCAACTCTACAAATCCGCACAAATGCAGAAAGACAAAGTAACCTTTAAAAGAGGGGAGGAAAGATAAACAGGCCCTCGAGTCAGTGAAGACATTTTCTCTGTCATATACATGTGAATTTGACTTTTTCTCTCTTCAGACAGCAAATAAGGAGGTGCTAAAGCCACCGTTTTTGTTTTGTTTTGTTTTTAGTTCATGCAACAGAAACTTGACTTAGGGTGTGCATGCAGATGGGGTGGGACTGCTGGAACTGTAGGAGAGGCTCCTTTTGGCATTCCTTGTAATATTAAAATCACAGGTATGGCTACTATATAGCATTTTTTTTACCTTAAAAAATAAGTGGTCATATAAACATTTATTGTAATCATCGAGATGTTTTCTCATAATTTAATTATAAATTCAATTCATTTTACTTCTCTACAGCATATTCCTTGCTATTGAATAGGTATTAACAAAATCTACCAGCTATTCATTAAACTGAAGGCCTGGGGATACTGAATCTTGTTTGGCTTTTAATTAGGGGAAGGTGAAACCCAACATCACTGATAAGAGAAATGCAAATTAAAATTATCATAAGATCTTTTCAGATTCTCAAATATCAGAAAGTTATGTGACAGCGTTGTTAAAAGTATAGAAATAAATAAGAATATAACAGTATGTTCATTTATTGTTGGGGTCCTTTGTGGAGGACAGTTTGTCATTTGTATTGAAGCTTTAAATGTATATACTCCTTGAACAACTCCATGTCTAGGAATTTATACCAGATATATTCACATTTGTACAAAATGATAGATGTACAACATTGTTTCTAATAGCAAATGATTGGAAATAATGTGTATATTGATAAGTGATACTAATACTATTTCGTTGTTTGGCTGTATCATAAATTTAATTGTTAAAAAGAACTTTTTTTGCATTGGTATAGAGCAATTCCCAATATATATTACTAAGTGATAAAAAGGAGTATTAATTTGTATATAAAAAGCTTCATTTGTATTAAGAATTTATATTCACATGTTAAAAGTGTACATATAAGCATATGCTTTTAGATTTGCTTGGAATATGTGGTAGGACATCCAAAAACCTGATAAAGAGTAGTTACCTCTGAGGGATGGATACAGATGAAAGAAGACTTAGTTTTCATTATATATCTTCTGATACTTTTTGAATATGGTGCTTACATTGTGATTCCTTGTATGTGCATGTACACCCGCGGCTCCTTGAAATTTTAAGAACTTGACCTATACCATTTTATCGATGAATTCTAAGTTTGTTGAACCAATTCACTAGTTTGGACATGTAGGTTGTTTTTAATTTTCTGTGATTACAGATAAGATGAGAATATTCCTGTGACTATTATGATTCTTGCCTGAACCACTTATGTCATTTGGGGTGTCAGAATGGCCATTTGAAGGATTCTGTCATTCCTTCTACCTTTAATAACTGACATTTTTCTATAAATAAAAACTTCTACTTGTCACCTTGGGATGAACTATAATTCCTCCTAAAAAGTCAAAGTAAATACTTATTCCGTCTCTTTAATTATCAGTATTTGAACAAGGAGTTGGTGTAATAGTTACTTCCAATGGCCGCAAAATTTTTTAGATGTCAGCACACATATATAATCACAATAGACTCAAGGATTTTTATTTATTCAAAATTATGTAGTTCCAGTTATTATTCTTAATAATGTTCAAATTGCCCCAAATTTGGCCAATGAGAACTTCATTTTGACGTACCCCATTAGTCTTGGAGAATTTCGTTGCTTTCTGGAACAATAATATACCCCAGGTTTATCTTTTACTTTCCTTGTCCTAGATCTGACAAGAAGCCATTTTAGTAGAGAACATCATCATTGACTGTGTTAGTTTCCTAAGGCTGCTATAACACCACAGACTGGTAGCTTTAAAATTTAATCTCTTACCGTTTTGGAGATGAGAAGTCTGAAATTAAGGCATTGGCAGAGACAACCTCCCTATGAAGACTCTAGGAAAGAATCCTTCTTTGCCTCTTTAGCTTCTGGTTGTTGCCTACGATCCTTGCATTTCTTGGTTTGTTGAAGCGTAACTCCCATTTCTGTCTGTCTTTACAAGGCCTTCTTTACTCTGGGATCTAGGACCCACCCTTATCCAGTATCACCTCTGCAAAGACCCTGTTTCCAAATAAGATCACATTCACAGATACTGGGGGTTAGGACTTTGACTTAACTTTTTGAAGGATACAGTTCAACCCGTAACACAGACGATCTAGTTGTGCTCAATGCAGTTGGTTGTCTTTATTTTTTGGTGAACAGAGCTGGGAAATATGTTAAAACAAAAATTCATTAATTCATTCTCTTATTTCCAATTTAATTGTTCTTTGATTTTATATTTGTATTTCTTTTGCATCTCACTGAACTTCTTGATTCCTAATAACATTTTATCCTAGTATATATGTGATAATCTTAAAATTGCCATATCAGTGCTACTACTAAAAACTATAGTGTGAAAGTTAAGATTTCTATACAGTTCCTTTTGTCCTTCATGTGTAGCCCCAATAAGTGTACTACAGAGTAATGTGTTCAAAGATTATTTGAAATTATTTTTCTATATGATTAGGTTACCAATTTTATGCAATTAGATTCATTTCTTTTAGTTTGTTTTCAAGTTCATGTTTTTCCCTTTTGACTTTATTCTTGAAGTTGTAAATGTGTATATTTCAAAGGTCAAAACTATATAAAGATACTGTCTGAGAAATTTTGCTTCCATACATAGTCCTTTTATTCTCTTACTTCCCTCCCCCTACCCCACCCTACCCTTATAAGTAATTATTTTTAGTTTTGAGGTTATCCTTCTGTTGTTTATTTTTATAAAGATAAGCAAAAGTGTGTATGTATTCTTTAAACATTACCTTCTTATATATATAAGATATAGTATATGATATTTCTTTTAAAGATTTTTGTATATTTATTTGACAGAGAGAGACATTGAGAGAGGGAGAGGGAGAAGGAGAAACAGACTTCCCGTAGAACAGGGAGCCTGATGCGGGGCTTAATCCAGGACCCTGGGATCATGACCTGAGCCGAAGGCAGATGCTTAATGACTGAGCCACCCAGGCGCCACTAAACCTTTTTTTTAATAGAAGAAATATGTAAGGTTAACTACCTATTTTTCTTATTGAGATAAAATTGATACATATATATAACACTTGATTCATTTCAGGTGTACAACATATTAGTTCATAATAGTTTTCCCAGGACAAGTCATCTCCCACTTGCCAGTGATTCTTCATAATTAGGATATTACTAAGGCTAGACATCAGACAAAGAGGGATTCTTGATGGTTTTATCCCTTAGCCATATTTGTCCCAGGAGCTTCCTCTATAGCTGTAAAATTACAAATAAAGGCTCTAGCCAAGCATGCAGTGACCACCTGTAACCAAACCCAACATGCAGTCACCCACAGATATGAAAGGTGGCCCTCCAAAACCAACTGGGCCTTGACATCCTGACTGTAGCTAAAGAAGAAACTTATGCTAATATCGAGACTAAATATTTTGTATATATCCCTGACGACTCTAACATATCCAAAGTTCTAGCAGACATGCACACACAAATGAGAGCAGTGTCTGTCTAAAGCAGTGTCCTCTAATTCTCTCAGTGATTAGATTTCTTCCTGGTTTAGCAGAAATGGATAGTCTTGGTGGAAAACACTTTTTTTACTAGCTATGATAATTATGCTAGGTCTTTTTCTTTATTGAGGGAGCTATTGTTATTACATGCTCTGCATAAATATGTCAGATAAATTATCTCAGTGGAAACTGTAGGAAGCATCTCATTCTTATGATGAGACCTCATGAGTGCCTCTAATGCAAACAATCTGCCACTAGGGGCCCTTCATTTAATGAGATAACTCAGGATTTTTATGCCTCTCAGTACATAGGATCTATAACCTTTTACAGCCTGAAGAAGCTATAGAACATGAGACTTTCACCCTTCAAAACCCTTTAAGAATTAGGAGGATAAAAATCTCATAGTAGGGAATGAGAAAGAAACTAAAGGGGACCCCATGAGAGAAAAGGTTGTTTTTTTCCTTTGCTTCTTTTC
>JAPYYJ010002078.1:0-13323 GCA_028533885.1 Nasua narica | reverse complement strand
ATTTTGTATCCTGACACTTGATTGAATTCCTATATGAGTTCTAGCAGTCTTGGAGTGGAGTCTTTAGGGTTTTCCACATAAAGTATCATATCATCTGCAAAGAGTGAGAGTTTGACTTCTTCTTTGCCAATTTGGATGCCTTCTCTTGAGATTTTTTGATAGAATATGCTTCAAACTGAATATGGTCACCTCCTATGAGAAACAAAAAAAAAAATTGTATTTGAAAAAGGAAGTAATTTAGTTACTCTTCAGAAAGAACTTGGCAGAAGTTATCACTCAGCACTGATCTGGACTTAGAACCTCAGACTTTCATTCTGAATAGACTTCCGTACCACAACATAGCACAGCACTCACGTGCTGAAGTGGTGTGACAGGGTGAGGACCGCTGAGATCCTCTCTACTTTTTTTGATTTTGTGAAATAGACTTACAACCTTTCCGAGCACCATGTAATACTACTGCAGAGCCCAAAATAAAAGAACTGAGCATTTTGAAAAAAAGTTTCCATAAAATAGTACTTAGATATTTTTTTCCCTAACCCAACCAGCCAGTGGTGAGAGTATTAAAAAGAAAAAGGGGAAAAAAGCCATGTCACAGAATCTTCTACCCTCAACTTGAAGGGAAATAGTATTTTTAACAACAGTCACAGCTGCAACATAGGCACCTCAGGGGTTCTTAGAAATCTGTCACTTTTGCAGGTTATAAGAAAGCTGAGGGCAGAGTTCTTTCCCTATTTTCCATTCAGCTCTTCTTACATCCGGGGGCACCTTTAACATGAAACCAGACACGATTTCTGTGAAGCAGGTGGAGATAGCAGTTCAGTTGAGCAGCAGAAAGCAGCGGCTGGTGGCGTGGTGCCAGGCTGGAAGAGGAGGGCAGAGGCTGGGTCCTGTCCCTCTGCTCTGAGCTCCCAGACTCCCCTAGGGTGTCTCGGGTATTAGCCTTCGTGACGTAGATGTTCTCGCCTTTGTTTGTCTGTTTAAACAGAATGATGTCTTTAGTGTTAGAGATGATAATTTCCGGGGGGGGGCGTCCCCTGGGTGGCTCCGTTGGTTAAGCGTGATGATCTCAGGGCCCTGGAATCGAGTCCCGCATCAGTCTCCCTACTCAGCAGGAGTCGGCTTCTCCCTCTCCCTCTGCCTCTCTCCCTGCTTGTGTTCTCTCCATCAAATAAATAAGTCTTAAAAAAAAAAAAAGAAATCATAATTTCCATAGCTCCTTTCTAGTTTCAAATTACTTCAATTTATTTTACATTTTGCTTATAATTTTGTCTGAATTTTATTTTACTTATTTAAAATAGTTTTCTTGATATCCTCTTGAGTTTTCCTAGAGCCTTAAATATAGTAAGCACTTATTAAAATCTTGTTTTATTTCAGAAAAATTAATTTTTATCATTTTAATTATTGTGAATAAACATTTTACCCACTTCTATAGTTGCAGCTACTTCTTTAGAGCTGCAGGTAGCAATAATTTCCAACAGATACCATAATCAATACTAGAGAACTCATTTACCCAAAACTGTACAGTCCGTGAATCGACTTATTTTTCCTTGTGGATAGTCAGTACTGTATCTTAAGTTCTAGCTTTCGTTATTACATATTGAATGCCTTCACTGGAACCAAGGATCCAGTTTCATCCCTTGAATGAAGAAATTCTTGCTGCCTATTCTAGTTCTTAAATGATACTGATACCAATGTAAAAATGTTATATTCTATAAATTTTCACAAAACCAAGTGAAATTATGGCTTCATGGTTAATTGTAGAAATTTACTAAATACTGTCTCTAATTTTTAAATTTTTTCCAATAAGAAAAGATTTTTCTTCATTTGACCCAGCAGCTATTAATTTGTATCCTATATTTACTCGCATTAATTTGTTCTCCTTTCATAATATGTGGATGTGTAAAGCTGTGATTTTTGGAAGACAGCGGTTTCCAACAACATCATAGCATTCGGTAAACATATTTCATAGAGGCTTTGGAATCAGACAACTCTGAGTTTCAGTTGGGGGTCCATCATTTCATATTTAGCTGACTGACCTCACTTAATTTCTATACTTAAGCTTTACCAAGTCTGTTTCCTCATCTCTAAAGTGAGATTAAAGAAATCATAAGTACGCATGGTGACGGATATTAACTAGACTTATTAATAGTGACCAGGTTCAATATGCAAATATTGAACCATTGTATATCTGAAGTTAATATAATGTATATCAATTATACCTCAATAAACAGAAATAAAAGTTTAAGTAAGGTAAAATTACCAGAGCAAATGTAGAGATCGACGCCTGATTATCACAAAATGATAGCTGTATGTATCAGTGCTATCTTAGAAGAATTGACTGTTTTTCTGGTGTATAGTTCTGTGGTTGTAAAACAAGTGTTTTGCGTGTTTACATTTGGGTAATGGCCGCCACACTCAGGACGCAGAAGTTCCATCACCCCGAAGAGCTTCCTCACGCTATCTGTCCCCTCAGAATCATGCCCTCCGTCCACCCGACCGCTGGCAACAACCGCTCTGTCCGCCGTCCCTGGAGTTGTGTCTTTTTCAAGATGTCATGTGAATGGAGTCGGACGGTGTCTCTGTCACTCCGTGTTGCTGCCTCGAGGCTCACCCACGTCGTTGCACGGATCGCTTGTCTGCGGCTGGTTAGCCGAGCAGTGGCTGCTGTGTGGGCGTACCACAGTTGGCTTATCTGTTCTTCTGCGAGAGCACATTTAATTATTCCCAGTTTGGGGGAGTTGCGGGGAATTTTAATGCTAAAAAAATAAGTAAGTCCTTAGAATGAGAGATTTCGTGGGAAATGCTGGGTCGCTATTGCTTTTACTGGAGTGTTTTTAATGTGTTGACTAATTTTATGTTTTTGTGTCTTTGATGAGATTTGAACCTCATCTCTTTGATAGGGATCTGTGAGTCTTCTGAGTCCATTTAAGACCTGTCGTAAGATGTGTTTAACTATGTGAAGAATGTCATCCATTTCATACTTATGCTACTAGCTTAAATTTCATAGAGATACATTGTCTTTACTAGTTTTCAATTATAAGGAGGAATCATTTGGTGGCAGAGCTCTCCGTGCATTGAGTAAGCTTCTAATATCTTACACTATGTTTGATAGAATGGTGGTATATTAAATACTTATTTAGTGAATAAAAGATTGAATGAGTGAATAAATAATTCAAAAGTATTCTAATGTCTGTAATGAGGTTAATCTTGATTAATGGTAAAATTGTGATATAAGGTTGTTTTCTTAGTTCGTATGTTAAAACTATGGGTTTTTTCTATATTAATTGGAAACTGGAGACTTTAGAATAATTTATATATTGCTTAACACAGGAAGTGAGTCATTTGTTTGTATCCAATGGTACATTGTTTAAAGGTAGCTGTTTTATTCTACTATGGCCTTGTTGCTGTTGAACATGGCAAAGGGAATAATTATGTAATTCAAAGTGAATATGACATTTATGGTTATTTTAAATATTTTTCAGTTTTTAGAGTTTTTCCTTGATGATTTTATTTTAATAAATGATAGCAGAGAAACATCTCACCTTTTTCAAAGCCCCAGAAGCTCTCATATTAACCTCATCCTTGAAAGATGAAAAATTACTTTGGAAATGTGAAAGTTGGTTATAATTGGTCCTCGTATTCTTAAAATGTAAGTGGTGTTGGGCTGCTA
Source organism: Nasua narica (assembly GCA_028533885.1). Lineage (NCBI taxonomy): Eukaryota > Metazoa > Chordata > Mammalia > Carnivora > Procyonidae > Nasua > Nasua narica. Next base: position 9,653 of record JAPYYJ010002078.1, on the reverse strand, counting down.
AGTGATTTTACACTGTCATCAGAGACACTGCCGTCAGGTAAGGTTTTATGTGTGAGGGTAGGAGAAGGTTCTTTGATCTAGGTCAATAAAAATAGAAAAAGAACTTCTTGATGTGTGTAGGTTTTTGAGAATAATGTAACTCAAAATTAAGCAATCATTGATGTGAATCTATTCAGGAGTTTTATACTTTTGAATACCAGGGTTAGACTAGGAAAGCAGTGTGGTTATGGGTAATTGCAGTCAGAAAATATAATTAAAATGGGAATATTCAGGCAATTTGCTGCATTTCTGCTCTTCTCAGGATTGTGGTAACATTAGAATGAGTACGTATTCACCTTTTATTCTTACAGTGCTTTCATGCTTTTTGAGATAGTAACTTAGTTGGGACTTGTTAATTTGACTGCACTTATGTCTGTGGTATTATTGGAAGTATATTTTATTGTATTTTATTTTATTACACTTTTTACCTTTTTTAAAGATTTCATTTATTTATTTGACAGAGAGAGAGCACAAGCAGGGGGAGCAGCAGGCAGAGGGAGAAGCAGGTTCCCCACTGAGTAGGGAGCCCAATGTGGGGCTCGATCCCAAGACTCGGGGGTCATAGCCGAGCTTCGGGAAGGTAGATGCTTAACCAATTGAGCCACCCAGATACCCTGAAAGTATATTAAAAAAAATTAATAGAGGGGCGCCTGGGTGGCTCAGTGGGTTAAAGCCTCTGCCTTTGGCTCGGGTCATGATCTCAGGGCCTGGGATCGAGCCCCACATCGGGCTCTCTGCTCAGCAGGGAGTCTGCTTCCTCCTCTCTCTCTGCCTGCCTCTCTGCCTACGTGTGATCTCTCTCTGTCAAGTGAATAAATAAAATCTTTTAAAAAAATTAATAGGGACATTATTTGTTAACTGTAAAAATTATTTCTGAAAAATTTATAGAGTTATAAGAAATACACATAATTTCAGTATTATTGTAATCACACTGATTATAGTCTTATTTCTTAGTAACAACATATAGGTAGACTCAGTTTTCAGACACAGAGAGGCGAGGCTGTTATTTCCTGATGGCCACCATAGCAGTGGACTGTCATTAGAATTGGTCACACCACCTTCAGAGTGTGCAGCTTTAGTGATAGGTTGACTCTCAACTTATCATTCATATGCTTAGTGTATTTTTTTTAAGTGTATTTCTTATCTGTTCATTCATTTGCTACATGCTGGTCAAACCAGTTCTAACTAAATGAAGCTGTTGGATATACAGTCAGGCCGTCTGGTCTCACAGCCCAGCAGTGTTAGACGAGAAGTTGAAGTATGTCACTCTGTGTAATTTACTGTCATTTAAAACTCATATCTTCTTTCCTTATTTTCTTAGGCAATAAAACTACGCAGTCAGATTCCTCACATTATAATTTTGATAGATGTTCTAATGCAACCAAACGTGGCAATGTGTATTTGCTAATGAAATTAAATTGTGTCGAAAAAGCAAATGCTTTTCTTTATTTCAATATAATAATGTATAAAGCCAGTGCTGAAATTTTATGTTATCCTCCCATTTTGTCTGATCCAGTTTAGACTGTATTATGCTTAATATCAAATAAGATCTGAGCCCTTGGTGCCTGGCTGGCTCAGTCGGTAGAGCATGCAACTTCTGATCTCGGGGTCATGAGTTCAAGCCCACCCTGGGTGTGGAGCCTACTTAAAATAAAATAAAACAAAATTGAATTAAATTAAATTAAAAAATATTTGCGTCTTGGGATATATCCATTATTTAATCTAGGTTAAGTTAGCTTTGCCAAGCAACATGATTTCTTCTGCAAGATAATTTAAAGAATGAAAGCAGGACAGTATTTACATTTATAAGGGTGGCTTAAACTGATGTTGGAGATTCCCACTTCTCCATGTTTGAATTTACACCCATAAGTAATTCATGACTTAATAGACATGCATTACTTCATAGCAACAGGTGTATTAAACCTATTTTAATACCAGTTTTTAATTTGAAAGCATCTTTTTAATCTTAATTTTAGAAATAAAATTTGGGGTTCACCTGGTGGCTCCGTTGGTTGGGCATCTGACTTCGGCTCAGGTTGTGATCTTTGAGTCCTGGGATCAAGCCCCTGTGTTGGGCTCTCTGCCCAGTGGGGAGTCTTCTTGTCCCTCTCCCTCTGCTCCTCCCCCTGCTCATGCTCTCTTTCTCTCTTTCTCAAATGAATGAATAAAATCTTAAAAAGAAAAAAAAGAAATAGAAATTCAAAGACGTGAGGAATATGAGAAGAGCATATCTGGGGGTTCATTTCTGGACATAGTGTGAGCTGTTTCTTCGACATGTGGAGTCAGGTAGGCAGTTGGATATTTGAGTCTGAAGATCTGTGTGTGGTTAGAACTGAAGATATAAATTTGAGAATCATGTATGATCATATAAATGGTATTTAGAGCAGTGGGACTGGGTGAGATCACCAAGGGAGTAAGTGTAGATAGAGTCCAAGGACTGGGCCTTTGAACACTCCAACATAGGATTTTGGGGGAAAGGAACTAGTGGTAGAAACAGAAGGGGAGTGAGCTAAGAAGATAACCAAGAGAACATGGCGTCCTGGGAGCTGAGGGCAAAAACCCATATGAGTGAAGAGCCTTATCGGGCTGCTTGTCAGTCGAGTGAGATGGGGACACGGGACTGAGCATTAACTTCAGCACTGTGAATGTGTTAGTGGTTTTGTGAACACTGGTTTGGGTGAAGTGGTGGAGTTGATTGGGATGGGCTTAAGAGAGAATGGAGGAGAGGGCTTGGAGATGAAGCATGTGTTCAAGTCTTAAGGTTCATTGTAAAGGAGAGGAGGAAAGGAGTGGTATCCGGAGGGTGATGCTTTTTTTTTTAACCTGGGTAAAATAAAAGATCATGTGGCAACGGAGAACGTCTCACTAGGGAGGAAAACGGTGTTGATGCCAGAGAGAGGGGGTAGTCACTGGAGCCCTGTCTTACTAGATGGGAGGACAGTCTACAGCTCACAGGCTGAGGTGCAAGGTCAGGCAATGCACTCCAGAATGGGGGGAAAGCGGAAAGTATGGATACAGATGGTGATGGGTAGACACACGCAGTGGTGGAAGATGGGAGTTTTCCTAGACACCTTCCAAGTTTTCAGTTTTAAATGGTGAGGGGGCGGGAAGAAGGCAGAGGAAGTTTGAGAACAGAGCGGAAGGTGGGGACCTGGCCAGGTAGGGCCATGAATGTGCCATATCTATGTCATAGATATGTGGTTTGGCAGCACTAATGAGCCCACTGGGGACTGAATTTCATAAAGTGAAATAGATAGCAGTTAGCTGGATTTGGGGCTTTCTCTAGCCAATTCAGTTGCATGTGTTCAGCGGCCAAGGAGACAAAGAGTTGAATGTAATCAGGATGGAGGTTTTGCCACGTGAGTGTAGAATAGAGGGGAGGTGAGGGAAGGGCTATAATGTGGAGTCGAAGCTGGATAAATTAGGAAGGGAGGCCATGCGGACAGAAGGAGCCAGTGAGAAAGGGACTGGATCTGTGGGCTCTCGGTAGGCCTGTTGCTGACCTCACTGACGCAGCTGTGCTCTTGCTGAATGTTGGGATAATTGAAGTCGTGGACAACTGGCTGGTCTGCACCCACGGAGTGCTCCCCTATCACCTCAAACCCTGACGCACGTCTGGACCCCTTGTCCGCGGTGGATTTATGGGAAGCTGACTGTGAAGTGGAGTTTCGTGTGCAGGAGGTTTGTCAGAATTTTTGTGGGCTCCACACCTACAGAGGAGAGATTGGGAAGGATATAAAATGGGAAGGGAAGGAAGCGGTCCGGCAGAGGGAGGAGTTGAAAAGTGGGTAAATTCTCCCCTTCAGCCAGCCCTGGTTCTGAAGCTGGGTGGCCTGAGTGGGCCACTTGGCCCAGACCCTTGGTAGGCCGGCCTTGCGGTGGGGGGCGCGACCCCGAGTGAGCTGGCTTTCTTCAGCTCAGGGATCCTAGCAGAGACCCAGCAGCGTTCCGAGCGGGGAGCTGGACGACGGATGCCGTCAGGCAGCACACAACCTGGTATAAAGGGCAGCATGGTCAGAATCCACATTTCAGCCAATCTTTATTTTAGGAAACTAGTATTCGCCAAATTTGGGGTTCATTTCCAAGAAGGATATGTACAATTTTGAAAAGCCTTTAAAAATACTCTTCCCTTATGTTCGTGAGGTCAGATTTTTTTCGAATAGTTCAACCAAAATAACAGATCACAAAAAATTAAATGCAGAAATACATTAGAGAATGTAGCTTTTTCAATTAAGCTAGACTGGAAAAGACTTAAAAAATTTAAACAGTGGACTCTCTTTCTGGTACGTTTTTTTGGAAAATAGATATTTTCCCTAATTATGTGTGCAGATTATTACTATTTTAAGATTAATAAACATACATTTCATGATGCGTCAGGTTTTGTTCCTGTTATAGCAAATATCAATATTTAAACATAAATGAGCTTTCCGAGGTTCTCAATTTTTAAGAGCATGAAGGAGTATGAGATTGAAAAATCTGAGAACTCTTTCCTTGTAAAAATCTTCCAGATCCCCTATTGCTGACTTTTAATGAAAGACTAAAATCCTTTAAGAAATTATGATCTAAAAGAGAATCCTGCATGCTCTATGTAAGTATTATATCAGTAGATTTGTTCATAATATATACATTCATTTAATTTCTTCAATTTTATAGTTAGATTCTATTTTCCAGTATAGTTGGGCATATAAAATAGGATGTGTTTGTCTTACTAATAACTAGGGCTTTTTGTTAATTAAAAGCCAGTTTACTATATTAGGGATATTTTTATTTGCTCAAATTCATTAACATTCCATCTTGACTGACATATTTGGATTTGACATATTGGAATCAAGTCTAAAAAGCATGTGAATAGGCAAAGGGAGAAGTAATGTTTGGGAAAGCATTGTCTTTTTTAAAAGCATGTAAGTTTTCATGTGTGTTTTCCTAAAACATGAAAAAAGTGATCATGCTATCACTATACAATAAGTGTCCACCATATGGCTGGAACTTAATATCTTTTTAATGAAAATATTCTAGTCTATGAAATAGTTAATATGCTTCTTAAAAGATTTGCTCATATAAATAACCTGTCTCTCATGTAATCTTTTCTCCCCAATTTTTAAAATAGTGGTGAAATGCATATAACATAAAATTCATCATCCTAACCATTTTTAAGGCTGCAGTTCCTCAGTATGAAGTGCACTGATCATGTTGTGTTACCATCACTACCATCCAGCTCCAGGACTCCTTCATTGTTTTAAGCTATAAGTCTATACCCATGAAATGCTAATTCTCCTTTGGTCTTCCCCCTTGCACCTGGGCCCCACCATTCTATTTTCCATCTCTATCATTTTGACTAAGTACCTCATACAAGTGGAATCACATAATATTGGAACTTTTGTGGCTTACTTACTCAGCTTAGCATAATGTCCAACAAGGTTCATCCATGTAACATGTATCAGAGTTTCCTTCTTTTTTAAGACCAAATAAAATGCAATTGTATGTATATACCACTTTTTGCTTATCCCTTCTTCCATCGATGAACACTTGGATTGCTTCCATATTTTATTAGCTATTGGGAATAAGGGTACAATGGACATGGATGTATAGATATTTCTTCAAGGCCCTGCTTTCTGCTTTTTTGAGAATATACCCAGAAGTGGAATTGCTGCATCATACAGTAATTCTGTTTTTAACTGAGGAGCCGCCATATTGATTTTCATAGTAGTGGCACTGTTTGACGTTTCCAGCAACAGTGCACAGCGTGCCGATTTCTCCACATCCTCGCTAACGCTTATTATTTTCTATTTCTTTGATAGTAATCATCTTAATGGCTGCAAGGTGGTATGTTGTCATTTTGATTTGAATTTTCCTAATGATGACTGACATCGAGCATCTTTTCATGTGCTTACTGGCTATTTGTCCTATTTGGAGAAATGCTCATTCAAGTCCTTTGCCCATTTTTCATCAGGTTGTTTGTTGTTGAGTTGAGTTTTAGGAGTTATCTGTATATTCTGAATACTAATCCCTTATTAGAGATCTGATTTACAGATAGTTTCTCCAGTTCTGTGGGTTGCCTTTTTACTCTATTGATAGTGTCTTTTGATAGAAAATTTTTTTTAAGTTTTCATGAAGTTCAGTTTTCCTATTTTTTTCCCAACTATCTGTGCCTTTGGCATCGTATCCAAGAAATCGTTGCCAAATCTAGTGTCATGAAGCTTTTGTACTTCGTTTTCTTTTAAGAGTTTTATAGTTTTAGCTCTTGTGTTTAGGTATTTGATCCATTTTGAGTCAATTTTTCAATGTGGTATTTTGTGAAGCTACAACTTCATTCTTTTGTGAGTGACTATCCCGTTCTCCCAGCATCATTTGTTGAAAAGACTATCCTTTCACCATTGAATGATGGTCTTAACACCCTTGTCAAAAAACATTTGATTATATATGAAAAAGTTTATGTCTGGACTATTTTACTCTATTTATCTATATGTCTGCCTTTATGGCAGTACCACAGTCTGTCGTTTTCTAGTGAGTCTAGTAAATTTTAAAACCAGAAAGTGTGAGTCCTCCAGCTTTGTTCTTCTTTTTGAAGATTGTTTTGGCCTTTTGGGGTCCTTTGAGATTCCATATAAATTTTAGGAAAGATTTTTCTGTTTTTCTGAAAATCATATTTGGGATTTTGATGTGGATTGCATTGAAACTGTTGATCACTTCGGGTAGTATTGATATCATAACAATATTAAATCTTCTCATCCATGAATGTGGGATGTGTTTCCATTTATTTATGTCTTCTCTACTTTATTTCATCAGTGTTGTGTAGTTTTCATTGCGCAAGTCTTTTACCTCCTTCGTTAAGTTGATTCCTAAGTATTTTATTCCTTTTGATGGTATTGTAAATGAAATTGTTTTCTTTGTTTTGGGATTGTTCAGTGTTAGTTTATAGAAATGCAATTGATTTCTGTCGATTTTGTATGCTGCTACATTGCTGAGTTCATTTATTAAATCCAATAGTTCTTTTTTGTGGGGGGGATTTTTAGGATTTGGGGGGGAGTTTTTTTTTCCTGCTTTCCGATCTGATGTGTTTTATGTATTTATTTTTTCTTTTCTAATTACTGTGACTAAAACTTCCAGTATCTATACTGTGTTGAATATACGTGTTGAAAGTGGACGTCCTTGTCTTGTTTCAGATCTTAGAGGAAAAGCTTTACTCTTTTCATCATGGAACATGGTGTTTGCTATGGATTTTTTCATAGATGGGCTTTTATTTTGTTGAAGTAGTTTCTTTCTGCCCCCAGTTTGTTGAGTGCTTTTTTTTTTAATCATGAAAAGGTGTTAGATTTTGTCAAATGCATTTTCTGATTCAACTTAGATAATCATGTGGTTTGTTTTCCTTCTTTTTGTTTGTGTGGCATATTGCATTGACCAATTTTTGTATGTTGAACCATTATTGCATTGCGGGAATAAATCTTACTTGATCGTGACATATAATCCTTTATGCTGCAGAATTTGGTTTGCTAGCATTTGATTGAGGAATTCTGCATCAGTGTTCACAGGAGATACTGTCTGCAGTTTCCTTGTTGCGTCTTCGTCTCCTTTTGGTATCTGGGTAATGCCAGCCTCAAGCAGTGAGTTAGGAAGTGTTCCCTCCTCTTCCTTTTTTTTGGAAAAAAATTTTTTTTTCTCCCCAAATTTGTTTATTTTAATTTTTCAGTGTTACAAGATTGATTGTTCATGCACCACACCCAGTGCTCCATGCAGTACATGCCCCTCTCGATACCCACCACCAGGCTCACCCCCCCACCCCCTCCCCTCCAAAACCCTCAGTTTGTTGCTCAGAGTCCACATCAGTGTTCACAGGAGATACTGTCTGCAGTTTCCTTGTTGCGTCTTCGTCTCCTTTTGGTATCTGGGTAATGCCAGCCTGAAGCAGTGAGTTAGGAAGTGTTCCCTCCTCTTCCTTTTTTTTTGAAAATTTTTTTATGAAGTTAAGAAAGGATTGGTGTTAGCTCTTCTTTAAATGTTTGGTAGAATTCACCAATGAAGCTGTCACAGCTGTCATGTTCAGGGCTTTTCTTGGTTGGGATATTTTTGATTATTAATACAATCTCTTCCTAGTCATCAGTCTTCTCACATTTTCTTTTTTTTTTTTTTTAAGATTTTATTTATTTATTTGACAGAGGCACACAGCGAGAGAGGGAACACAAGCAGGGGGACTGGGAGAGAAGCAGGCTTCCCACTGAGCAGGGAGCTCGATTCTATATGGGGCTGATCCCAGGACTCTGGGGTCATGACCTGAGCGACCATGGTACCCTTCCTCACATTTTCTTTATCTTCATGATGTAGTCTTGGTAGATTTTTGTTTCTAGAAATTAGTCCATTTCATCTAGGTTATCCAGTTTCTTGGTTTACAATTGTTTATAGCGCTCTCTTATAATCCTTTTTATTTCTTTAGAATTGGTAGTCATGTCCCCACTTGAATTCCTGATTTTAGCAATTGAAATCTTTATTTTTTCCTTAGTCCACCTATCTAGGGCTTATCAATTTTGTTGATCCTTTAAAAGAAACAGTTTTTGGTTTCACTGATTTTCTGTATTGTTTTTCCGTTCTTTTTCATTTATCTCTGCTATAATCTTTATTATATTTTTCCTTCTGTTGATTTTAGGCGTAGTTCTTCTTTTCCTAGTTGCTTTAGTTGTAAAGTTAAGTAGTTGCTTTGAGAAATTTCTTCTTCTTTTTTTTAATGCAGTCATTTATAATTATAAATTTCTTCCTTTTTTTTAATGCAGTCATTTATAATTATAAATTTCTTCCTTGCTTTCTCTGTGTCCCATAAGTTTTGGTATGTTGTGTTTTTGTTTTTATTCATCTCTATGGATTTTCTAATTTTCACTCTGATTTCTTTGTTGGTCTGTTGGCGTAAGTTCAGTAACATAAAAAAACTCAACTCCTTTAAGTTCTATCAACCCTTTTCAGTTATTTATGTCACAAAAATTATATCTTTATACATTGTGTGCTCCAAAACATAAACTAATAATTATTTTAAGTGCATTAGTTTCTTAATTTATGTAGGGAACAATATGTGGAGTTACAAATCAAAGTCACAATAATACTAACTTGTAGACTAATAATTTTTTTAGAAATGCATTAGTCTCTTAAATGATGTGAAAACAAAAACTAGAATTATAAACTGTCGTTAAAATAATACAAGTTTTTAAACAAATACTTATCTGTTTGCTTTTATTGAGATCTTTATTTCTTCATTTGGCTTTGGGTTGCTCTCTGGTGTCCTTTCATTTCAACTTGCAGGACTCTGTTTAGCATTTTTTGCAGGGCAGGGTTAATGGTAATGAATTAATTGTCTCAGCTTTTGGTTATCTGATAATGTCTTAATTTTTCTTTTACTTTTGAAGGGTAGTTTTACTAGATATCAGACTCTTTGTTGACAGTTTTTGTTTTCATTCAGTACTTTGAATATGGTGGCCCACTGCCTTCTAGCCTCCATTTTTTTTTAAATTTTTTATTAACATATAATGTATTATTTGCCCCAGGGTACATGTCTGTGAATCATCAGGCTTACACATTTCACAGCATTTGCCATAGCACATACCCTCCCCAATGTCCATATCCCTAACCCCCCC
>JAPYYJ010002077.1:0-13325 GCA_028533885.1 Nasua narica | reverse complement strand
GTCCCTGCAGTGGTACGAGGGTACTGTTGGGTGTCTCGTGGATATGGTATTACTTCAGGCTTTTCATTGATGGGAATGCTATGTGTGGAGAAATCAGAACTGGAAGGAAGGCAAAGTGGTGCTGCTTAAGTCTGTCTCCTATTTCTTCCTTCCTTGCTTACTAGTTAGATTTTAGGAAGAGGGAGAATGAGAGGAAACAAATGGAAAAATGCCAGGAGACAAGGTGTTCTAGGATCATTTCTATAGATTTGAAAAGGAGGGAATGAGTGAAATGGAATAAACCTGCCAAGAGAGCTGAGGCCTCTTTGTCCCATCTCCAGTCCCAGAGCTGCCACACTCTGGGACACGTACCAAAGGCAGGAAGCTTGCTCTTCTACAATCAGATCAAACTAGATCTCTCCGGTTTAAACAGCCAAAATATTTCAGCTATTATTCCCACTTAGTTCATTGCTAGAATCACAGGTTCTCAATAATTCACTCTAAGTAGGTATAGAATGTCAGTGATATTTTACTGATGCAGTGAATTTAGCAGGGCTGTAGATGAAGGAAATTTGAAGAAGTAATTACTGAAGTTGGATCACAAAGCTCTTATCATTACTGTAAAAACTCTGGCTGGGCAACCAATGCCAAGGAGATAACCTCGAGTCATCTCTTGTATACATAAGCCGGTCTGAACTAACAGTGCCTTCAAGTGTTTAGGAATCAGAATTCTTTTGGAAAGAGCAAAGTGCATTCTTAGTTCTGTAGAGCCAAATAATTGAGATCTATTTTCTCAAAATTGTGCATTGCTGAGGTGGAGCTTACTAGTTATCCACTAAAACTGTTTGTCTTTTTATATTGAGCACATGGCTGGACTACATTTCTCAGACTTTCTTGTAGTTAGGTGTGCCTGTGTGACTAAGGTGTCATAATGGAATGTGACTGGGAGTAAATGTATCCATTTCATCTAGAACTCAAGGCAGTGGGAAATACTCCTCTAGGTGTTCTTCTTTGTCTCTTCTCTTCTATATTCTCCTCTCCTCTGTGATGCTCAATTCTGTTGGTCAACTGGGCTAAGCTGTCATCCTCATTTATTCAATAAAACACAAACCTAGATGTTGCTATAAAGATATTTTGTATATGTGATTAATATCTAATTTGGCCTTGAGTAAAAGAGACTATCCTTGAGATTGGACCGATCCAATCAGTTGAAAGTCTTTGAGAGAGAATTGATATTTTCTTGAGGAAGAAGAAATTCTACCTGGGGACTGAAGTTTCAGTTTTTGCCCAAGAATTTCCAACCTGCCCTTCCAGAGAGCGTGTCCAATGGATTTTGAACTTGCCTAGCCATAATCACATTCCTTGCAATAACTCTCTTAATATATATTTATTCTTTTGGTTCTATTTTTCTGTTGGAATCCTTACTGACACATTCTGTATATTCTTTTCTCTTGTATGTTCCCTTCCATTTCATATTCTCTTCTCCTTTCCACTGGCTTGAGCCCATGGGGATCCAGTTTTGACCATGTTGATAGTGACACTATCCCAAGAGTGGAGGAGCAGAGTGAGTGGAGGGACTTGGGTTCCTGAGTGTTCACATGGAGAACTACCTTGACAACCTACATCAGGACTGTTATATGAAGGAAATAAATATTTTTGTTCTTTAAGCCATTCTCTTTATGAGTCCTTTTGTTATACCTACATAACTTTACCCTAACTAATTGATTACTATTTCAAAAGTACTGTTGCTTTTGGAGTTCTTATTTATGAATATTATTGTGGCCGAGAACTCAGATATCAGTCTTTATTTGGGATATTCACATAAGCATTGTCGATTGCCAAACAAACTTAGTCTGTCAGACATTCAACAAATATTGAATGCTAACTTATACCAAATGGTCTGAAAATACAACAGCATAAAAAATAAACTGTGGTATACATATATAATGGAATATTATTCAGCCACAAAAAAAGAATGGAATCTTGCCATTTTCAATAACCTGGATGGACCTCCAGGCATTATGCTAAGTGAAAAATCAGAGAAAGACAAATACTATATGACCTTTCATCTACAGTTATATATGTTATGACAAATATATGCTCCCTCCTATAACTGTTTTTATTTCTTTTAGTTTAAATTAATTGAATTAAAGCTATGAGCTACTAAAAAAATTAAAAGGCAATCTAGGTAATTGGAGTTAATACTTGAAATACATATAATGAAGAACTCCTAATCAGAAAAAAAAATTAGATGGTGTCAATGCCATCACTGAGCTTACTAGAAGAAGAAAGTAACAGAAAGAAGTCAGAGTCTATAATTTGTTCAAGGAACAGAAAGATGCTCAGTATCGTAGAGGATGGAGTGTGACACAGGATGGGCTTAGAGAGAGATGCAAGAAACAAATAATATATGGCCTTTTAAGCCATGTTAAGGCATTTGGTCTTTATCCTCAGAATAATGAAAGAGTAATGGTTGAATTTGCATTTTTCAAAGATCAATCTGATTGTACTGTGGAGAACGGAGAAAAGCAAGAATAGAAGCACGAAAAGCAATTAAGGGGCCATGGCAGTAATCTAGCCTGCTGATGATGTGGAATGAAAGTGGTGGCAGCTGGCATAGAGAAAAGTTGGTTTGATTCCAGAGATCACTTGATGATTGGCTCTGCTCAATACAGGATAGGAAGGACTCAACATTGGCAGATTTCCCTTTGAAGTGAATTTTTAATCTCTTTTAATTAATTGGGTGAGTCACAGAGAGATCAGAGCTGGAGGAGGATTTTAGGTGGTGAGAGAGGGGGAAAGAAGATGAGCTTGCTTTGTACCTGGTTGAGTGTGACAAAGCTACAGAACCAGTTAGGTGTGTGGGTCTGTTTAGTTAAGGTAAATAATATTAGCTATTCAAACATAACACTGCTTAGTAGTTTAGCACAATAAAAGTTTATTTCTCTTCTCTGTGCACTTAAAGGTACAATGTGGGTTGGAATGGTGCAATGGAGTCTCCTTCATAAAATAATTTAGACTTTCCATCTAGACTTTCTTCCAGATGCCTGACATTCCTTCATTCACCTGACAAAAATGAGTATTGCACAGGGAGGTGGGTGTGTTCTGGTGGAGGAGGTTATATGCTAGCCCTGGAAGTGGAAAATATCACTTCTAATTTCTACTGCCTAGAACCCACCACATAATCAGTCTGAACTGCAAATGTAATTAAAAAATACATCCTAGCTCTATGTTCATAAAGAACAGGAGAATATAGATATGGTTGAACATCTACAGTCTCTGGCAAAGTTTCTGAATTTCAGAAAGATTGGGGTGGAAGATACACAGTTAGTCACTTAGCTATAATTTAGTATTTAAAATAATGGATGCAGAAGAGATTGCCAATGTATAATATGTAGACCGGGAGGAGAGCTTAGCTTAAAAATGTTAAAAAATACTAACCTAGAAAACAAACAAACAGAGCTCACACAGGAAACTGAAAAGGAGAGCTAGAGAGGATGGAGTGTAGTGTTAAGAAATTTAAGTGAAAAGAGTATTTCTAAAAAAAAAGGCCTCTTGTTGGCACCTCTAAAAATTTTTCTATGGATAAAAATTTCTAGGAGGAAATGGTCATCAGTGTTAAAGGATTATCTAAAGTATAAGGTATGGATTAAGGAGCATATTCCTGCTCTTGGCAAGAGGTATTAGGAGTGGAAACTATATTTCAGTAAGAAGCAGAATGCTTGGGAGATTTTTAAGGCAGAAGTAGTGAAGAGAGATTAGTGAGCTCTTTCCAGAAGATAGAAGCAGCAAACACATAAAAAATACTTAAAAGAAACTGTGATATGTTGACTTGTTAATAAAATGAATACTTATATACACACCTCCTAAAGCCCTTGGAATTTCCCAAGTGATGTGTGGAATGAAGGTGTCTTTTGTTAGGTTAATAAGGTGACTTTTGAACTGCACTTAGGATTAAAGGGTTAGAAATTTCACCCTGCCTCATCCCTCATCCCCAGCCCCCCCCCCTTAGGGAAGATAGAAGAGTTGGAAGTTGTATCACCACCAATTGCCAATGATTTAACCAATTGTGTCTATGTAATAAAGTCCCAGAAAAACCCCAGAGGAGGGGGTTTGGAGAGATTTTCCAGGTTGTGTACTGTTAGGGTCCATGATCAGAGGAACAAGACTGATACAAAGTGAAGGTCAAGCAAAACTTTATTTCGTGCCAAGCATAGAGAATCACACTAGCCGGTCAGGATCGTCTCTATGCAGAGAGTGACCCCGCCTGGTCTTACAGGCTATCTTTTATAGGGCAAAACCACAAACCAACTGTGAGCTTGTCCTTATTGGTCAGAAGCAATGTGGTCAGGGGAGGTTACATATGTGTTCTTTACTGGTTGGATGTCTCCACCTGGCCTGACTCGACCTTGTTCTTCTGGGGGACTGTCAGCAGGAGTCAGCAGACCACACTCCACTGGTGTCCTGGACTTATCTTTCTAAGTAAGTTCCTCCAGGCTGACTTTGTTTTTTCAAGGCAAGATCAGCTTGTGGTCTGCTTAGACAAGATGGAATCACTTAGGCTAAGCAGGTCCTAACATGTACATGTAGAGATTTGGGGAGATCTGTGCCCCTTCCCACATACCTTGCCTTATATGTCTCTTCCATCTGGTTGCTCCTGAGTCCTGTCTTTTTACAATAAACTGAGGGAGGATCTAGTAAGAAAAATGTTTCTCTGTGTACTGTGAGCTGCTTTTGAGAATTCATTTAACCCAAGGAGGAGGATATTGACCTCCAATCTATAGCAGTTTGGTCAGAAGCAGAGGTGACAACCTGGACTCGTGATTGGCATCTGAAGTTTTGGGGGACAGTCTTATAGGATTGAGCCCTTAACCTGTGGGATCTAATGCTATCAACAGGTAGATAGGTTCAGAATTGAATTGAATTGCTTGAGAATTGCTTGGTGTGGGGGGCAAAACTTGCATGTTGTAATTGGTAACCAGAATCCTAATACCATTTACAATGGTATTAAGTACTTAGTAATAAATCAGAATTTACTTGGTCCTCAATTTTTATTCTCCATTTACAGTGTTTTATGTTGATCTAGAGAGTTTTGATTCATAGAAGGGTACACAACTTAAGTTGGCTCAATCAGGACCAAATCTATAAATTTTATAGAATTTTTAGAAAAGAGTGGCTCCTTTCTGGAGGGCAACAGAGACTATTGGATATAAGCTTGGAATTTCATGCCATGAATGGAGGACTTGCCTTGGAATAAAATTCGTATAGAAGAAGCAGACCTGAGGGACAGAGAGAGAATAAGATTTGTTAGCTGAAACCTGATATTTGAGCTCCTAGATCCATCTAGCTACAAATCTACTCTTGAGTTGTTTAGTTACACAAGTCAATCTGTTCCATTTTATTTCCCCTTAAGCTATTTTGAATTGAACTTATGCCACCTGCAATCAAAAGATCTTCACTTACAAATGCATCAATAAGATTTAGTGGATACAAATAAAGGACAAAGGTGGAAGGGAATGTTTTCCTTTCTGAACTTGTCTGTTGGGTAGCTTGCTCTGTGTGTTGCCAGGGTAGGTTGACAACAAGAACAACAGGAGGGACTCTTAACCACAGGAAACAAGCTGAGGGTAGCTAGAAGAGAGGTGGGTGGGAGAATGGGGTAGCTGGTGACAGGCATTAAGAAGGGCACCTGATGTGATGAGCACTGGGTGTTATATGCAACTGATGAATTACCAAACCTTATATCTGAAACTAATTACGTACTATATGGTGGCTAATTGAATTTAAGTAAAAAAAAAAAAAGAACAATAAAAATCACCATTTACCTTCAAATTATCACTATACTAGCCCATTTTGGATATATGATATCCTATGATTAGGAATTTATTACTGTTATTTTTTATTTGTTTTAAGGGTGTACTTTCTGAGTGTATTTTATTATATTTTTATTTTATTTCACTATTGTATTTTGTTAGGTTAAATTATTACTTTGGGTTTCCATTTTATTCATTATGTTAGGTATATTTTAACAGATGAAGTATCTTAAGATGAACCTGCATGAGACTCCAGTGTGTAAAATGAAGGAGAAGAAAGGTACTTTGGTGACTCAGAGAATGGTGGACCTAAAATACCTCCATCTACACTTGGAGCTCCATAACACATAGTTTGAAAAATACTGGTTTAAGGCTCTGAGATCTTTTAGTTTGCTCCCTTCCCTTCCCTTCCCTTCCCTTCCCTTCCCTTCCCTTCCCTTCTTCCCCTCCCTTCATCTGAGTCAGATAAACATATGCTTTTAAAACTCATGGAATTTAAAGGTAACTTTGAAAGAAAGATGAATAAATTGAAGCTGAAAATAAGTTTGAAATTAATGAGAAATTTACTTACTATTAGTATCTTCCCCAGAAGTCTTTTCCAGCCTTACTCAGGCACATTCCTGGTCCCACTCCCTGATGAAGAAACCACTCTCAATGTTTTTAGCTATTGCTACTATTACTTCCACATTTTTAAATGAAATGCTTACATTGCTACTTCTTTTAGTTGTTAATCTAGATACCATTTGTTGAATTCTAGTAGACAAGAATTTAGGTTTTGTGTAAGTATCAGTCCCAATTCTTTTTTATGCATCGTCCCAGTGTAGTTACAGCACAATTATTCAATAGCTGTCATTTATTTTAATTATTTTGGCTATTTAATATTATTCTCTGCTAGTCAGATCCGGCACTGTTATGGTTTTCATAACTCTTTGCTTTTCTTGGGCTTAACTGCTTCAACTTTTTTTCATTTGCTTACTTTTCAAAACATACCTATTAGTAGTTAGCCTTCAAATTCAAGTAGATCTGTCAGTCCCTGTCAATACAATTTTCCAAATGGTCAATTAAAACTTTCAGTTCTCCCTCCTCTCACCCTCCTTCCACCTGATCTCTCCCATTCTTCTCTTTCATTCTGTAGTGGATGCTCTTATGGCCTGCTGCACAGTTATCTTGGGGTTTCTCTCACCATCATTTTAAGATCTTTATTTACTTATTTTGAAAGAGAGAGAGAGAGAAAGAGTACAAGTAGTTGGGATATGTAGAGGGAGAGGTCAGGAGCAGACTTCCTGCCCAGCAGGTAGCCCCACATGGGACTTGATCCCAGGACCCTAGGATCATGACTAGACCAGGATTTAACCGACTGAGCCACCCAGGTTTGTTTGGAGCCTACTATAAAAGAATGGGTTTTCTCAAGCTCAGGTTTTCTTAGATGTGACACAGACCCACAGCCTGGGCAGCATCCACCTGGGTTGCTCTGTGTTGTCCTTGTGGGACTTGGGGAGCAAGGAGAACCATGCGATTATGAAGCTCATGTTGTTTGCTGTGTTGTAAGGGAGTTCTTTGTCTCTGACCCAGGAGTCTCATGTCCTCTGCCAGAATCTATGAAACTGAGGCAGGCTATCTTGTTTGCTTTCAAACTTGCTAAAATGTCAGACCTTTCATGGTTATTGATGGTGATGATTGCCTATGAGCCTTTCCATTTATTTTATGGACACTCGGGTCTTTTGTTTTAAGGTAGAAATGCAGAACCAAAAGCACTTTGAACGCATTGGGAGGTGACTGGAGTGGCTGGGGAAAGAGGCTGACCGGTATCTACACAGCATGTCTTTCTAGCCTCTTGATTATTAAAATCGTCCTCTGCGGAGTTATCCATTTGTGAGCATTCATGCAGGATACACATACTTTCATGTTTTTTCCCATTTTGAGATGTCTGTCTTTACCAGGTTTCCTAGTCACTACTCTTCCAACCCCGTTCCTTCTAGGTCTCTGACTATTTAGCCAAACCATTGGCCAAAGCCCATAAATTGGTGGTATATAATCACACATATGGCCATTTCTCCTTCCAAGCAAAGGGAAAAATGAGGTGGACTACTCTAATTTCTGCACACTAAGAGGACTTTCCCTTATCAGTGTCCTTCAGGCATGTCTCAGGGAGGGGCTCTTGTGCTGCAACTGTCCACTTTCAAGTGGTGCCTGGATATCATGCACAACTGTACCCCTGTAAGTCCAGCCTAAATTTTCTCTTCCTCTGTCAACTTATCATAGAGAACTCCACATGAAGCCATAGGTTCAGGCTGAGAGAGAGAGAGAGAGAGAGATTGAGAGAGAGAATGGCAGTGTAGCAGAAGTGTAGACCATGGACATTTGGGCCATTTCTTCATGTCACTTGTGTCTTCAGGGCTTTCTTGGGCTGACTGACCCTCCAATTTTTCTTTTTAATCCACTGTATCCTATTTACATGTCTTTATCTTTATGTTCTATTTTCTAGATTTCCTTGAATCTATCTTCAGTACTTCTTTATTTTCTAAATTAAGCTTTTTATATTGAAACAATTGAGATTCATGTCCTGTTGTAAAGATTAATACAGAGAGATCCTGTGTACCTGTTACCCAGTTTTCCTTAATAATATTTGGCAAAACTGTAGTACAGTATTATAACTAGGGTATTAAACAGTGAAGTAGAGAACTTTTCCATCACTACAAGCATCTCTCATTGAGGCTTTTTATAGCTACACCCACTTTCCTTACCTACCTCAACTCTAATCCTTGGTGACCACTAATCTGTTCTCTACTTGTATAATTTTGTCATTTCAAGAATGTTCTGAACAGAATCATACAATATATAACCATTTGGTTTCTTTTCACTTAATATAATTCTCTCAAGATTCATTATCAGTTGTCTGTTCCATTTTAGACATGAGTAATATTCCATTGCATGTTTGTTTAATTATTCAACTGTTGAAGGGCATCTGGGTTGTTTCCAGTGGTATGTTCTCAAGAATAAAGTTGCTATGAAAATTCTTACACAGATTTTTGTGTGAAATAACTTTTTCATATTTTTGGGATAAATGCACAAGAGTACTATTGTGAGATTATATAGTAGTTGTGTGTTTACTTTTATAACAAACTTAAACTGCTTTCCAGAATGATGTACTATTTTACTTTTATACAAGCACTGAATGAATGATCAATCTTTTCTGTGTCCTCACCAGCATGTGATATTGTCATTATTTTTTATTAAATCCATCCTGATATATATATATATATATGGTTTTAACTTATATTTACCTGATGTTGAACAGTGTTGAATATCTCTTCATTTGCTTCTTTGCCATCTGTATATCCTCTTTGGTGAAATGTTGGTTTCTATCTTTTGCCCATTCTCCAATTGAATTGTTTGATTTTTACTGTTGAGTTTTGGCCAGTATGTATTCTGAACTTGTTATTTTGGCTTTCTCTGTTTTGAATATATCCTTCTCATCTGAGTTCAAATAATAAAGAAGATCTTGATTTTTTTTAATGGATACAGTGGCTTCTCTTAGTTTTCTGAGATTATTAATCATATAGAATTTTTAAGGACATCTGCATTTTTTTATCCTTGATATTCTTTCCTTTTGTTTTACATTCTTCATTTACTTTTTGAGGCTTTTTTTCAAATATCCAGTGATTTGGTTCGGACCTGTTCCTAATATTGTGGGGCCCAACATAAGACTATATATGGAAGCCTAAATGCCATATATTTAATATTTAGAAATTATAATTCCAGCCGACAAACTTGTTCAGTTCTCCCACTTTGATAAGTTACTTCCAAAATCGTGACAATAATAATTTTATAAGTATGTAAAGCTGGTTTTTATATGACTGGAAGTCATTAAAACATCAAAGATGATTGAATTTAATTATTATAGTTCATGTCATGTCTGGGTGTTTTATAGCTCTATAGATGTCTGGACAAGTAATGAAATAAATACATAATTTGCGAATTATTATATAGCCTCCAAATTATTTTTTTGCTTTTATTTCAACAAACATACTAATTATGGTGCTACAGGGAAGATTTTTGCATAATTTATGTTATTGGCAGTAATCTAAAGAATTAAAAATAGTCATAATTGTATTCAAAGTGTATATAATTTGAATAATAATAATAAACATATTTTCATCAGAAAATATAAGTTAATGTAAGAAAGTAAAAATTTAACTTCTCAAGTATATTGTCAAATTCATTTTTACTCAAGATATGTACAATGCAAATGGTTATAGTTTACTGCACTGGCTGTGGTAAGTCTAAAGTGAGAGGCGTCATGTGTTCTTTAATACATTGAGTTTTTTGTGCTTATGATATGTGAGATCTTTAAAGATTTTATTTATTTATTTGAGAGAGAGAGAGAGGGGAGAAGACGGAGAGGGACAAGCAGACTCTGTGCTTGACCTGAGCCAAAATCATGAGTTGGATGCTTAACCAGCTAAGCCACCCAGGTGCCCCTGTGGGGATCTTTAAAGAAGGCTAGGCAAGATGCCACAGGATGGTTCTGCTCTGGTTTCCCATTCATATGTGAGCAAGACACTGAGAAGACATTTTCTGTGTGTAACAGTGGGTCTTTTCAACCTGTAGGTTGCTCTTTGTGGTGAACAAGCATGAATCTCGCCTTCTGTTGGATTCTCAATCATCAGTATTTGGACATCTTTAAGGATAGGTCATTTTCTCAGAAGAGAATTCTCCAATCCCTTCTGTCTGCTAGAATTCTACAAGTAGAATAGGGAAAGACCTAGGGTGTGTGTGTATGGTAGAGGGTCTCTTTCTCAGACTCCCTCACAGTCCTCCTGATTTCCATACTTTCTATACCCACCTCTCACAAGTTCTGGTTACATGTCTTGAGAGCAAAAATCTCCTGGTGAGTGGGGAATGAGAACTGGAGTTTCAGTTAACTTCATATCCACAGGCTTTCAACCAATCCCTCTGGTTAGAGTCAAGTCTCTTAGGTCCCTTTCCTGGTACTCTTAAGTCCTTTGCTTTTCAGGGTTGTGAATGGGGGAATCTGTTTGCCTCTTAGTATCCCCTCTGCTAGACTGGTTTCCTGTGTTGTGTTAATTTGCCCATCATTCCATTTATTTAGTAATTCCCATTGGCATCTCTAGTTCATTGTTGCCTTCTCTCCTGTTTTGTGGATTGGTCCACTTTGAATGTTTTTATTCTGCTAGTCAATGGAATTTTGGAAAGAAGAGAGTTACATAGACCATGTTTACCTGAGAGTGATAATATCTTTTGGAATTTTGAATCCCCCTGTAAAGTGTAGCACATTTTAATCATGTTTGTTTGCTACTGCCATGGTCCAATCATAACTTATTTAAGCAAATACTATTATTGTTAATAATAGGAAAATTTATTGGAAAGTCTCAGGGTTCTAGCAGGAAATGGAATTCAACCAGATGGCTCAAGTGAAAGGAATGCTTATAGAGTATGGGCAGAGTTAAATAAGCAGGGGATGGTGAGATACCTAGAAACTAGTAACAGTGGGAAACCAGTACCACCTCTAGTGCTAAAGGGAGAAGGGAGAAAAGAGTGTTACTAGAGTCTGCTGAGAGTTGAAATCTTAAGGGAGGAATTGCCTAGTAGGAATTTTAGTTGGGGAGGGATGTAGCTATTAGCAGAAGGCACCAAAGCATAGAGGAAGAGTGTAGGGAAGAAACACTCTGGCTTCTCTTCTCTCTACCCTTTAAGTGCCTCCATTGGCCAGCTCAATGGAAGCCAGGCATCAAGACAATCAGAGTGATGCACTGTGTCTTCATGAGCTCCTGGAACCCAGGTCAGGTCAGAGAAGGCAGGGAAGATCTGGGGAAAGTGGAGTATATCCAGTACCAAAGGACAATAACGTACCTTATAGAGTCAACAAAAGCTGCTATATTTCAGAAAGAGTGGGAACCCAGCCAGTATCAGGAAATTTAGAGCTTCATTGAACTTTATTGCTAATGCTTTTTTAAGAGTTCTCAATACTCTTAGTCTCAGTATCCCTTAGTTCAAATTCTTGACGAATATTTTTATTGACCATGAATCAGCCAGTCTAGTTTCTTTCTCATCAAGTGCCAACCATGATCTAGTTAACTATGCCCAGGAACTTATATCTTGTAGTATGGATATGGCGGTAGTGGTCTAATCCCTTGGGTAAGAAGGCAGTTTTAGAAGACCATGGCTGGAAAGGCACCCAAAAAGTTATCAGCTACTCAAATATAGGAGTGGTTGTTGCATATTACATGAAGTCATTAGCATACTATCAGAGCTCTCAGGGCAGAGGAATAGATGATTAATTTTAGGCACCACAATTAAAGGTCAGGAATAAAAGAAAGTACTAAATGTATGTGTGGAAGTGGTGGCAATATCGTTGTCTAATTCTCAACCAGGGTTATTAAGGGCGTGTAGACCATACACAGTGCACCTTCAGGCACCACCCTCCTGCCACAATGTGAGTGGCCCTCTCTTGGAATTTTGCAAAGTGGCTACCTTGCTCTCCACTTTGCTTAAGGAATTATTCTACTATAAAATTACTTGTGTGGCATTTTATAAATTGTGTGTTACAGGATGGCTGGAGCCATCCTGGAACCAAGTTTTATCTCTCTCCATGTCTCCAACCCATGGAATATGGTGGAGCCAAACAGAGCCTGAAGTAGCTTGATAAGGGGGAATGTGCATAAAGAAACACCAAAAGGCAGCAGAACATATACAAGAGGTTTCAAGACCCAGCTATTTGAGGAAAGCACAATACTATTGAAATACCAAAATTCTATTGTATGGAAAAAAAAAAAGAAATACCAATTGAGAGCTTTCCTGTGGTGGGATGAAATGCTATTATACTCTTAACTATTTGCTACATACTACCTGTAGGAAAGAGAAAATCCACAAAGAGATTATTTGGTGACTAATTACATGAGTCAAATTATGTGGGGAAGTCTGTTTGGCTTATCAGACTCTTACAATGTTAATAGGATTTAAAAAATACCATAGGTTTTTAACGTGTGATCCCTGACCAATAGTACCAGCATCATTTGGAACCTAAACATGCAAATTCCTGGGGCACCCAGGTGGCTCAGTAAGTTAAGTTTCGGACTCTTGATTTTGGTTCAGGTCTTGGTCCCAGGGTCATGGGATTAACACCCATGTGGAGCCCCTTGGTTGAGCTCCCCAGCTGAGTCCCTTGGTGGAGTCCTACATCTGTACCTCCTCCAGGGGAGTCTGCTAGAGATTCTCTCCCTTTGCCCTTCCCTCCACTCCTGTGCCTGTGCTTTCTCTCTCTCAAATAAATAAATAAATAAATATTTTAAAAAAATGAATATTCATGGGGCGCCTGGGTGGCTCAGTTGGTTAAGCAACTGCCTTCAGCTCAGGTCATGATCCCGGAGTCCTGGGATCGAGCTCCACATCGGGCTCCCAGCTCCACAGGGAGTCTGCTTCTCCCTCTGACCTTCTCCCCTCTCATGCTCTCTCTCACTGTCTCTATCTCAAATGAATAAATAAAATCTTTCAAAAAATAAATATTCATGA
>JAPYYJ010002076.1:0-13327 GCA_028533885.1 Nasua narica | reverse complement strand
TCCTGAAAGTATCAACATTACAGTTTTCCAAAACTCATAAGAGCCATGGTTCATCATAAGCTCAGACATACTGAGAAGGTGTATAAAGTCACTGTCATCTTTCTCAACTCTCCATCCTCACTTGGTTCTACAGCTCAGCTCAGTTCCCCTTGGGCTTCTTTTCTGAGCAATGGATCTTCAAGGTTCTGCTTAGAAGCTGCGAGGGTCACTTCCGTTCACATTTTTTTAATTTTAATTTTATTTTTGAAGTGTTCCAAGATTCACTGTTCATGCACCACACCCACTGCTCCATGCAATATGTGCCCTCCTCAATACCCACCACCAGGTTCACCCAACCCCTACCCCCATCCCCTCCAAAACCCTCAGTTTGTTTCTTTCATGTTTCATCTACCCCTCCAATTCCCCCCATTCACCCTTCCCTTCCTTCTCCCAATGTCCTCCATGTTTTTCCTTATGCTCTACACGTAAGTGAAACCATATGATAATTGACTCTCTCTGCTTGACTTATTTCACTCCGCATAATCTCTTCTAGTCCCATCCATGTTGATACAAAAGTTGGGTATTCATTCTTTCTGATGGAGGCATAATATTCCATTGTACATATGGACCATATCTTCTTTATCCATTTGTCTGTTGAAGGGTATCTTGGCTCTTTCCACGGTTTGACAATTGTGGCTATTGCTGCTATGAACTTTGGGGTACGTGTGGCCCTTCTTTTCACTACATCTGTATCTTTGGGATAAATACCCAGTAGTGTGATTGAAGGGGCATAGGATAGCTCTATTTTTAATTTCTTCAGGAATTGTCACACTGTTTTCCAAAGTGGCTGCCCAGTGCCCCCATAAAACTGCAAAACCCCAACATCAGGGGAAAACAATATACTAAGCCCCCGGTATTGCCCTAAAACCTGTAAATTTCATAGATACAAGTTTTTCTTTTTAATTTATTCTCCATTCACCTTTTATTGGTCAAAGAAAATCATGTAACCAAACTTGATGTCAATGGCACAAGTATAATCAGAAAGTTATCTGGTAAGGAGGACCTGATAAAGAGACACTCCATGGGGAATGACAAAATATAGTTTTGAACAATAACATAAATCTATCACACTTGACAAAGCAGTTTCCCCAACCCTCATTTTTTCTTTCTATAAAATGATGAAGATGATTATGTTACCATCCCCACCAGTGTCGTGAGGCATAAATGACATGATGTATGTGAAAAATTACTATTGAAGATGACTTTATCTTTAATTTACCCAATGCACAGCTATTATTACTATTATGATGATGATTATTAATCTTCTCTCTCTCCATATGTCACTCCTATATTCAAGAGCCATTGCTCCCTCCATAACATTCAAATCAGGACCTGACGCCCCCTTCCCACAGGCTTATTTGGCATTCATTTCCTAGCAGCCTTCTTCACACCTACAAAGCTACTCACAGTACTGTCTCTGTCTCAAATGTCTTTCTCTCTTTTCCCCAACTCATATCTCTCAGCTCTATATGCACTCACCTCAAAGCAACTACCTCCACAAAGTTATCTCGGATTGAACCAACTCAAATGTAACAACTCCTCCACAATATGTCCTGTATTATTTGATCCCCAAACAATGGGATGTGTAAGTGTCTGGCAGGAGTTTTAAATGTGTATGTGTGTATGAAGTTTATGAGAAGCCCAAGAATGAGGGGGTCAGGTTATAGAATGTGGGATCTGTGTTGGTTATTCTCCATGTCCCTCTATGAACCCCGTTTCCACCATTCCCTGCCTGGTCCTGTGCCCCAGGAGATTACTGTCCACAGAGGGCAAAACTCAGGGTCATTTGCCATCTGGCTGCTGGTTGGTTTGGTCAATAGAAGGCACCAATATGGAAACTGGAAGGTAGAAAAGAGGTAGGGTGTTTATTTTCTCTGTCTCCTCTGCTAGCCTGCTCTGATCCTGGCAGGGACCAGGTCCTATGGCTACAGATGCTGTCAAGCGCTTCTCTTCTCTGAAGCATAAGCTCCACCAGTACCATTCCTGCTTCCTGCCCATTTATGTTATAAAGGCCAGGTTCTGGTCTTTTTAATTGCAAATTCCATAATTAGAACCTGTAGGAAGAGTGACAACCCCCTCCACTCCTACACATACCTATATATTTTAAAGTATTTTATCGGTCATCTTTTGTCTACACTTCCTTCTGGGATTTCATAATCTCTGCTTTAAGTAAGGTCAAGTCTGCTGGCTGTTCAGGAGTCTAGCATGTGGCCATTTCAATGGCTAAATGAAACCCCTGACTTTGAAAGGACAGATGCTCTGACTGGAGTGATGGCTCATCAGGTCTGAATAATTTATCTCCCTAAAAAATCATTGGCCTGAATCAAACAATATAAAAATATATTCCTATAATCCCAATGTAGAATACTTAGTGATTCAAGTAGAATTATCTAGCCTTAAAGTTTCCAGATAAAAATGGAAAACAATATGCATGGTGGCCATACCTGAATTACCATATTAAAGTTCTTAAAAAAAAATTGAACAAAGTATGTAAAAGTCCCACAAAAATGACAGGCTTAGAAGACCTCAGAGGTCACCTTAATTTTCTCATGCTCCCAAATTCCATTTTGTGAAAAGGTAGGACATTAATTAATCAATCTGTGGTAATAGAAGTTACCTGGGGCCTTGCCACTCAGAGTGACCTAAGGACAAGCAATATCAATGTCACCCAGGAGCTTGTCAGAAATGCGGAATCTCCACCCCTGCCCCAGATCTCCTAGGTCAGAATCTGCATATTTAACAGGGTTCTGGTGGTTCCTTTGCACACTGAAATTGGAGAAGCACTAAACTAGGAGAATCCACAAACTATCTGTGCTGCAGGGCCAGTTGTTGTCTTTATTCAATCTCTTTAGAGAAACCAGACCAATAGAGTGTGTTTGTGTGTGCGTGTGTGCCTGCCCACATGTGTGTTGATGTGTGTATGTTTGTGTGCATGTAAAGAGACTTATTGTGGGGAATCAGTTCACACAATTATGGAGACAGGCAAGACTCAAGCTTTGGAAGGTGAATTAATAAGTAAGAACCCATGGTTTAGTTCCAGCCCAGGACCCCATGACTGAGTCCCAGTCCAAGTCTGAGGGCTTGAGAAACAGGAGATCTAGTGGTATAGTTATCATCCAAAGGCTGACAGGCTTGAGACCCAATGTTTCGGTCCAAGTCCAAAGAAGGAAAAAGAATCCAAATGTCCAGGTCAAATGCAGTCAGGCAGAAAGAATTCTCTCTTACCTGAAGGAGGGTCAACTTTTTTGGTCAATTCATGCCTTCAACTGATTGAATGAGGCCCACCACATTAAGGAGAGCAATCTGCTTATTCAGTCCACTGATTTAAATGTTAATCTCATCCAAAAACACCCTCACAGACACACCCAGAAGGATGTTTGACCAAATATTTCCTCACCTTGTGGCCCAGTCAAGTTGACACAAGATTAACCATTACAATATTTAACCACCATCCCATTCTACCTCCCTTCTCTACTTTTTTCATGAATTATTAATTGCAGGGACAAAAGTGTCATTATACAGAATTTTCTGGCCCAGGCTTGCATGCAATCTTATTTTACCTTACAGCAATATGCTAGCCCAAAGTTTTGGGGGCCTCTGGAATTGAGGCAAGTTTCCTGCCACTTTGTAACAAGGACTACTTTTCCTCCAACATTCAATAACACGTTCATCACTTCCAGCTGAGACCCCACCAGATGTACCGTTAACATTCACATCTGCAGCAGCATTCTGTATGACAGCATATGCATTCTTTAAGATGATAAAAGCTTGCTCTGCAGTCTCCCCACTTCTTTCTGAGTCTTCACCAAAATTGTCTTCAGTGTCTATATTTCTACCAATCATCTTATCAAGACAATCTAGGCTTTTTCTATCACATATCTTAAAATTCTTCTAGCCTCTGCTGTAACCCAATTCCAAAGCCACATTTACATTTTTAGGCATTTACTACAGTACCACCCCGCTTTCACTATCTGTATCAGTCAGGATTCTCCAGGGATTTATTTTAAGGAATTGGGGAGCTGGCACATCCAAAACCCATAGGACTTGCCAGCAAGTTAGAAGCCCAAGCGGGAGTTGGTGTTGCTTTCTTGTCTTGAGTCCAAAACGTGCAGTATAGATGAGCAGGCTGGGAATGCAGGCAAGAGTTAAGGCTGCAGTCTTGAGCAAAATTTCTTCTCTGGAAACCTCGTTCTGCTCATAAGGTCTTCAATTCGTTGGGTGAGACCCACCCAGCTTATCAATTATGGTCACCTTTACTTAAAGTCAACTGATTGCATATGTTAACCACACCTACAAAATAACTTCATACCTAGATTGGTGTTTGATTACATAACTGGGTACAATAACTAAGCCAAGGTGATGTGTAAAACTATTCACAGATGGCCCACCACTACCCTAACTTTTCTGATACTCTTAATTACTTAACTTTATCTTCTTTATTTCTTTAATTTTTTTGCCATAGCTCTCAACACCTTCTAACATTTTATATAATTTACTTATTTATTATGTTATTGATTGTATGCTTCTCTCCCTTGAATTTACAAAGGGAAATGAATCTTTTCTGTTTTGTTCATTGATATAGTCCAAATACCTAGAACAGTGTCTGGCACTCAATAAATAAATATTGAATGAATTAATCCAGTTTTGCCACTCACTAGAAAGTAACAACCAATGGATAAATTATTTAACTTAAGTGACCAATTAAAAGCAAATGAACAGTGAAGGGGGGGAAATCGGAGGGGGAGACAAACCATGAGAGACTGTAGACTCTGAGAAACAATTTTAGAGGGGGATTTAGAGGATTTTAGAGGGGAGGTTGGTGGGGGTATGGGTGAGCCTGGTGGTGAGTATTAAGGAGGGCACATATTGCATGGAGCACTGGGTGTTATACATAAACCATGAATCTTGGAGCACTGCATCAAAAACTAATGATATATTGTATGGTGACTAACATAGCACAATATAAATTTTTTTTTTCATCACAAGAAAAAAAATAAAAGCAAATAAATGAATAAGAATTTTTCTTTTACAATTATCATAGGATGAAGCAAGATAATGTTTATGAAGTGTCAGTAGATGGTCTTGATGACTGTCATCTCCTCAGTGGTTCATTCAGTAAATGCTTACAAAGTACCTACCATGTGTTGGGCACTCGGCACCAAGGATACCACAGAGTATAACAAAGTCCCTGCCCTCTTGGGACTTACGGTCTTGTGTGAAAATAAGACTATAAAGATATTCCATGTCTTAGGGAAGAAGTTTCTACATTTTTATTATAACTCATGGCTCTACCACAAGGTCAGTGTCATGGGCAATCAGGGTTCTTGCACAGAGGATTGGACATAATTGCCTCAAGGACATGGTGGACGTCTACTTCAAACCTTAGCGCTTCTTCTACTGTCAAATCCTTTGCCACATAGGCCTTGCTTCTGGGCAGTAGGAATAACTTTTGGGCCTTGTGATTGGATAACAAATCTTGCCAACATGGAGGGTCAGGATAATTAGCATCACATCTGAAGCCTTCTCTTCTTCATTCAGGGTAAGTTTTTTCATGTGTGACTGAAAGAAAAGGAGGAAAACTCATTGAGGTGGCATCAGGGAAAGCTTTCCAGGCCAGTTGAGTCTGAACCATGCTAGTTCTATGGTAATTACAATGGTAATTACTGCTCTACTAGTTTTATGGTAATCTATGGTAATTACTGCTCTACTGATGATAATAATGATCATAAGCTATGG
Organism: Nasua narica; assembly: GCA_028533885.1. NCBI lineage: Eukaryota > Metazoa > Chordata > Mammalia > Carnivora > Procyonidae > Nasua > Nasua narica. The sequence continues at coordinate 7,552 of JAPYYJ010002076.1, read as the reverse complement.
TCGAACAGCCTTGTATGACTTCTCTGAGCCTTTGAACCTAGAGGCAGATCAGGTGTCTGGGTGTGGGGATGTCGGTGAACCCTGAAGAATTGCTGAGGACAAGGCATCCCCAGAGCAGTGGCACTCAACATTGACTGAACTTAAGAACCATCTGGAGAGCTTTTAAAATTCCCAGTGTCCAGGCTGCAAATAAGTCAGATTCTCTGGAGGTTGGGATCCAGTCATCCTTACTTTTTAAAGCTTCCCAGGGATTCCAAAATGTGGTTGAGATTCAGAACTATTCCCTTAAAGGCTTTCGTTCCTGCTTAGAACAGTGCTTCTACAACTTTAACATGCCTGTGTCACCTGGGGATCTTGCTCATGGTGCACACTCTGGCTCAGTAGCTCTGATGCTGAGATTCTGCATTTCTAAGAAGCTCCCAAGTAGATGCTGAGGCTGCTAGTCAGCAATGGCATTTTTAGGAGTAAAAGCTTAGTCATTTCTGATCCAAAATAGACCCTAGAGGGTTGGGGTGGTTCTGAAACTCACACAGGAGTTGGTATTGACTCTATAGGGAGCGTGGAACAGCACCAAATCTTAAATAAATGGGTTTGTCCAAAAGCCTTTTTAAACCATAGCCCCGGACCTGCAGTATGTAAGCTAGCATCGTGCTAAAGTGGACATAGTGGTGTTTCAAGAATGTGGTTCCCGGAGTTAAGTTGCTTGAATTCACACTCTGGTTCTACCCCTTTCCAGCTGTGTGATTTTTAGTAAGTCCCTTGATCCTTTTCATGCCTTGATTTCTCCATCTGTAAAATGGGGGTGTTAGCAATACTTACCTCGTAGTCTTGTTATAAACACTCAGTGAGTTAATATCAATAAAATACTTAGAACTGTGGCTGGAAAATAATAAGTTCTCATTAATTGGTAGCTATTATAATTATTAGAACAGAAAGATGTAGGGTTTTGAGTCAAGACAGTCATGGTTTCAAAGCCTAGCTTAGCAACATACCGACTATGTGACACTAAGCAAAGCATTTAGACCCGCTATGCCTTGACTTTGTCCTCTGGATATCAAAACAATGATGCCTTCTTTACAGACTTGTTGAAAGGGTCCAAATAATATGTGTAAAGCACATGGCACATAACAGGTGCTATGATCTGAATGTTTGTGTCTGTCCAAAATTCATATGTTGAAATCCTAACCCCCAATGTGATGGTACTAGCAGGTGATTAAGTCATGAGAGTGGAGTCAACATGAGTAGGATTAGTGGCTTTATAGAGAGCCCACTGGATTCCCTGGCCCCTTCCACCAGGTGAGGACACAATAAGTGGTATGCAAGCCCAAAGACAGCCCTCACCTGGCCCTGATCTTAGGCTTCCAACCTCCAGAACAATGAGAAGCAAATTTCTGTTTATAAGCCCCCAGTCTGTGGCATTAGCAGACCAAGACAGTAGGCACCAATGAGTGGTAGGTGCTGTGGAAGGGTCAAGTTCAGGCTTGACTGCAGGAATAGGGGGCTCACTAGCTGTATGACTAGAAGCAGGTTGCTACGTCTCTGAGTCCCCATTTCTGCATCCATAACCAGGGATGACAGCAGAGAGGTTGGGAGGAGAAATAAGTACACGTGAACATACTTCACAAACTGGAAAGCTCAAAAATGCAAATATAAGTTTTTCATACTGTGAAGAAATCCCTCTCCGACCCCCACAGTAAAAGGAACACCAAACGCCTTCCCAAAGACCTCCTCAGGAAAATGGGAAGTCGATGCAGGCAACAGCTCACTTGTCCCTCAAGCCTGATCACACCATGAAAGAAATGTCACCACTCATTACAAAAGTCCCTTTTGCTTTATTGATGGGACAGTTTCTCTATGACAAGGTTTCACTCCCACACTACTCTTTCCTTTTACGGATTTTGGTGGCACCCCTCAGCCAAACCACCTCCAAACCAATCCCGATGAGTCCATTAAATGGCGGCAGCAGGAGGGTGGTGTATGCATTTAATGGGTATCTAAAAGCAAACGGGATAATGTTCTCTGGAGGGAACCCCCAGAGGGGGCAAGGTGGCACTCAGCTGTGCCAGGCCGCACATCTCAGCTAATAAAACCTCCCTCAGTAGCCATCCCACATGCCCAACTCCTAAGTGCCATCTGGCACCCACATCTTGCGATTTGCTGCTTCTGTTTGTGATCCAGACAGCTACAGCTCACTTCCATGTGGCAACATAAGTGTATTGACATTTATCATTGGATTCCACTTTCCAGAACAGAGAGAGATGGGCCTGGCAGGCACAGAGGGCGTACATCTCTGTGGTATCACACCCAACAGCTGACATTGGGGATTACTTATCTATTCTGTCACTCTTTGGCACAGACACCTCTGCTCAGTGTGAATGACAATTACTGGCTTGTGCTTCAAATAAGGAGAGAAGAGAGTGCTTCCAAAATCTCCACGCTCCACACAGCTCCTCTCTCTAGGACAAGATTACGCAACTTTTGCAGATGCAACTCACATTTTAAAACTCACATTTAAAAAAAACCCTACAAACATGTATATATATATATATATATATATATATATATATAATGTGTGTGTACATATAATGTGTGTGTGTGTATATATATATATATCCATATGTTTCTGTAAAAAATACTGTGGCATTATTTGAGCATATATCTGTGCATGTGTCAGCATATTCACATACGCATGTCTGTGTGAATAAACAGCATATAAAAATATAAAAATACAGGTTATTTTCCCACAAACTGTGTCCTAATGCTGCATTAAGCAACAGATTCAGTTTTCCATTACTAGGATTCAGACTTTTGTTCCCCAATCCCCAATGAAGGGCTAAAAATCTGCTTGAAAGCCAAAACACTTTTGCCCCTCTGCTTGAAGTCATTGTAGTACCATTAACAAGAGTCTCAAATGAGCTCTAAGCACAAAGAAAGCATGACTCTACTTTTGGAGTCCCTGAAAATGCTGTGTCAACCAGAAAGTTCCTCCAAATCGCCTCATTTATTCAGGTGTTACCCATTCTTCTTAGTCTTTTATTTTTTTATTTTTTTTTAACCACAAGCCATTGTTTTAAAGGTGAGCTCATAGCCAGAACAATGCATCTTACATAACTGGAGCTGTCAGAGAAGGAACCTGTCACCTGTGTTATCAGGAGCTCTTGTTTACGGTGATCTCATAGTCAATGAATGGGCCTCAGAACCAGCCTGTGAATCACTGCTGCAGGAAGATGACAACAGCCGTGACATTTTGAATCCTCTAGAGAGGAGAGGAAACATCAGTGGATGAATGAGATTTTACTACTGAGAAAGAAAAGAAAAAGATACTACCAGGAAAGAAGAGTGGTTTTGGGTTTCTATCATGCCTACTATGTCACCACAAACCATGCAGCTGCTCATTAATAATTAATATTATCCAAGTAGAATTGAAAGATCTTTATCAGCCTGAACAAAGGCAAAGATAGAACTCAGATTTCTATTAGGGGTGCATGTTTGCAAGGAAAGAATAAGAAGGCAGGAGAATTTTGTCCAAATACACTTGACTTTGGATCAACCTTCCTGTCCACAGATATTGAGGATGAGCTGGCAAGAACAGTCCCTGAAACAGGAAAACAAAGTACAGTAGAAATGAAGAGTTGGAAGGAAGACAGATGAGGTGCCTTGAGCTGAGGGATAGGAGTAAGTCCCAAGGACAAGACAAATGGCCCCCAGGCCAGGACTTTTTGACTTGAAAACATTTTGGCCTTCATATGTTGTTAGGGGTCCAGGCCCTCCTGTGACTTAAAAATGCTGGTCCAAAACTTCTTGCCAGAGATTAATCAGTCCACTTATGCAAGAAAAAAAGCCAAATGGAAGCAGTCTCATTCTTATCATGGGAACACAAATCAAGAATCAGGAAAAAAATCTCAAGAAGTCATCAAGAAGTCAAGGCAAAGACTTTTTAATGATAACAGTAAGAGAAATGGTGTTAGAAAACAGGCATTATCATATCCTCCTGAGAGGAGAGGAAATTGATAAATATTTTTGGAGGACAGCTTGGTAATAGGTACTAAAACCCTTAAAATTTTGCATACCCTTTGACCCATCTAAAGTTTAAATGACCCAATTATAAGATCTTATTCATAGGAAATAAATAATCATGGCTTTGTGCAAAGATAAAACTAAAATGGCATTCATTTTGCTGTTATGTAGTGAAAAATGGAAACAATTCAAATTTTCTATAACAGGGATTAGATGAATTATGATTATATATATGAACTGAAATCCTACACAGTCCTAAAGTTGATGTGAAAAAATATTATTTAGCAGGGAAACTGTCAATGCTATACCACCCAATTTAAAAAAGTTATAAAACAACATATCAGTATGATCTCATTTTTGTACAATGTGCATATAGAAATATACAAACCTGAATATTGAGGGTAATTATCTCTATCAATTATACAAACCTGAATATTGAGCATAATGTATGACGGTCATTTTCTTCTTTATATCTATTTTTCATTTCTAAGTTTTCTACAAAAAACATGTGTTGTTTTAATTGTGTTTAAAGTGAGTATTTTTAAAGTTATCCATTCCTGAAAAAGTGTGGGTGATTGCCCAGTTCTTTGGGGTGGGTATGGGGATTGGGAGGAGGAGAAAAGCAGAGATTAAAGTCCCCTTTCAAAATTATTCTTGGTACCATTTTACGAAGACATGAAGCAAGGAAACAAAGCCCTTGATCTGAGCTAGGAAGATACAGAACTAGTACTGCTCTGAGCAGTTCTGCACCTCCAGAAATTTCTCCAAGATCTTTTATGGCTGGTCTCTCTGTCCAACACCCCCTTGTATAAGATGGCATCCAAGTGCGGCTTCATATCCTTATGGAGGAGCCTCTGGTTCACAGATAGTTGTCTCTATACTTACTGGCCTCTATGGAGGTGACCTTGGTCCCAGCTTTTCCCTGGATATCAGGCACAGGTACCACCCCAGGTTTTTTGGGGTGTCATGCCTTGACATGGACTCCAGTAAAGAAATCTCTATATTTTGGGGGGTCTTCACACTGACCCGGGCCCCTCTCTTACACCCATCTCTCAGGCTTCTCGGTTCCTTAATGGGCTTAAAGCTACACCTGGATCTTCTTCAAATTGCCCATAAGATGGGAGGAAATGGGTTACTGCCCTTGGTCTTTCTACAGTGTCCTTTTTCCCTCTTGCTACTGCTTCTAGACCATTTTCTTTCTCTTTTCCTGATCACGAACTCACATGCCGACTTGGCTTTAAGTCTTGTCATTAGATCACATCACTCACTATCCCTCCTTGTCATGTCCATGAGCAAACCCCAGGTCACACCCTTCATTCCCTGAAGGCCTTAGCCAGGTTCACAGTATTTCCAGCACTACTCTGGGCATAATAATTTATGGGTTCAACATTCAGGGAAATGGACCTTCCTCCATCTTGGCTTCTCAGTTTCTGAAATACTCCCTTTATCTGCTTTCCAGTACACCACGTTTTGGTTTGGTTTTTCTTCTACTCATTTGTTGTTCTTCCTCGGTGTCCTTTGCTCGTTCCTTCTCATCTCCTGACTAAGGTCTCATAATGCTGGACTTTTTCCCCTTTTCTATCCACACTCCTTTCTTGGTGGTCTTATTCAATCCCATGGTTTTAGTACCATCTCTATGCTTGATACCTCCCAAATTTGTATCTCCATCTCTGGCTTCTCCCTGAATTCCAGACTCATTGATCTGTCTACCTACTAGACATCTTTACTGGGGTGTCTAACTTGACATATCAAAAAGCAAGTTCCTGTTCTTAGCTGCTTAATCTGTTTCTCCTTAGCCTTCACATCAAATAATGGCAACCCTATTCTTCTAATTACTCAGAACAAAAACCCATGTGTCACCCTCAATCCCTCTCCTTCTCATATTGCATATCCAATCCATGAAGAAATCCTGTTGGCTCTTCCTTCAAAATATATTTGGGATCTGACCATTTCATATCCTCTGTGTTGTTATTACCCTGGTATGAGCCACCATTATCTCTTGCCTGGATACTTGCAAATTCTTAACTGGTTTACTTTGTCTACCTTCAGTCTATTCTTAATCTACCTTAACAGGGTGGCCCTGCCAAGCACTAGTCAAATTAGGTCATATCTTTATCAAAATCCTCCGGTGGCTCCTCAGCCCTTTTGAAGTTACATAAGCCAAATCCATGACAATGGCTTATAAGGCCCTGGATGATCAGGATGCCCTAACATAATTTTCTCTCCTTCTGTGGCAGTTTTAAAACATGGCTTTCAAGGTCTTTGACATCTTTCCTGTAGGGAGGCCAAGGGTCTTCTTTCTTCTGCCTTTGAAGCTGCCTCTGTGACTTTTGGACCAATAGATTATGGTAGCTTCCATTTTATGCCTCTTGGAACATTTGCTCTTTAAACCCAGCCACAATGCCTGCAGGAATCCAGCAGTTTGTGGAACATCCCACATGGAGAAGAACCAAGGCCCCTCACCAATAGTCCCTGCAGAGCTCTCAGCTGACAACCCACACCTATTTGCCAGCCATGTGAGTGAGCCCTCTTGAAAGCGGTGCCCCAGCCCCTCATTGCCCCTTCCCAGCTGATGCCACATGGAACAGTGATAAGCCATCCTCAAAATGCCCTGCTCAAATTGAAGATACATAAACGAAACATGATTGTTTTTAAGTCATTAAGTTTCACAATGGTTTCTTTACAACCATCGAGAACTCTCCCATTGCAGCACCCTCACTCACTCCATGTTTGCCACTCTGATCTCTTTGCTGTTCCCTGAATACCCAAAATGCTCTTGTCTCAGAGCCCTTGCATTTGCTATCCCCTTCTATGCTCCCATATGCATATATGGCTCTCTCACTCACTTTCTTCAAGTCTTTAACCACTTGTTATCTTTTTAGTAAGACCTTCCTTCCCAAACTGACGAAGCACACATGTTCCCCCCAGCGCCTTCCCCCTTTTCACTTTATTTTCATCCATAGTAGTTATCATTGTCTAATATACCATGTAATTTACTAATTTAGATTATTTATTGTATGTCATGCCATCTCTATGCTGATTACTCTCTTACACCACTGTAAGATGCCATGTAAATGATGCCGTGATACAGGAATCTTTGTTTCATTCCCTGCTGATGCGCCCAGAACAGTGTCTTCCACACAGTCACTCTTCAGTTGATATTTGTGGTTCTACTGCAGCTTGTTTCCTCTCAGATTTCACCCTCTCTCTTGCAACGTCTATGAGGTATATTATTTTTATTATTATTATTCCTGTTTTACAGATGTGCAAACCAAAGCACAACAGGGTTAGGAACCTGCTATGAAATGGCAGACCTGGGATTCAAGTTCAGGCAATCAGACACTGACACCCACTCTCTTAATCATTACATATGCATTGGTTGCTTTGGGGACTACTTGGGAAAAATATTGTAACCCAGTTTTAGAGGTCAAGGAAGGCTTCCCAAGGAGGTGATTTCTATGCAGCATCCTGAAAGACAAATAGGAATAGAGTTCGAGACAAAGAGCTGGAGGAAGGGCTTTCTTAGCAGAATTTG
>JAPYYJ010002075.1:0-13327 GCA_028533885.1 Nasua narica | reverse complement strand
TCTTACATATCTTCTACTCTTTCACATATAGAGCTATTTCCGTTATTTCCATCAGTCTTCATTACATTTAGCAGAATTTTGCACTCTTAGAAACCTTATCTCCAGTGTAGACTAAGTAGTAACCAATCGTGAACTGTTATGCCAGAATTCTTTAGGTGACAGATTTGTGAATCAGTTAAGCACAAAACAGATTTAAATATCCTTAGTTTCTTTGCATTAAGAGGTCAAAAGCACAAACCTATGTTTAGTCATTAATGACTTAGCACTCTATCCTATTTGGAAAAGACCTAGATATCCAACAATTGTAATTCCAATTATTATTCAAGCAAAACTTGAAGTTTTTGGTTTCTCAAAGACTTTGAAAGCTATCTTAATTACCCAAGAAAACTTTGAGACAATTAACCATCATTATAACCATCTTTTGCTAACAACTTGCAACAGAGATGACACGAGGTTGTCTGACCTTCAGTAAACCTTGATAGAATAAAAGTTTCATGTTTACTGCTGATAATTTAAAAGACATGTCTACCTTAATGAAACCAACAAACAGCCTTATTTGGATCCTCCTGGATCCTCCCCATGGTCAATTTTCACCTGATACAGTGGGGAAATCTGGAGTGGGTCATATGACCAGAGCAGAAGGCTCAGGAGCAGAAGGCTTAACTGACTGAGCCACCCAGGCACCCCAAAGGGGCTCATCCTAGACCTTATGAGGTCACCACGGAAACAGGTTAGGGCCCACTCGACCTCCATAGGCTTCTGGGGACCCAAAGGGTTCCCACCCGTGGAGCCACAGAATCAGTCTGCCTGACAAGCCAGGTCAAACTGCACATTCACTAACACACTCACTCCAGAAGTTATTATATTTCCTCCCCCCCGGGAGTCCCTACCTGTGAGACCTCTAAGAGATCTCTGGGAGGTGATCAGTCTCCCCTTCCACCCTGATGGGTGGGCCTGACTGGGTTTTGGGGCCCCAAGCCTTACTGGAATCTGACGTCGGGACCAGGTCCTCACCTGCCAAATCTCCTGTGAGTCTGGGTGGCAACAGCGAAGCAGGGCCGGCCCAAGGTGACCGGTTGGGAGACTGCCAAAAATTAGGCAGGTCACCTTCTCCCTTACGATCCTTTGTTCCGTCACCACCCCATCGTTGCCCCAAACCAGTGGCAACAATGGGCCAGTGCGGTTGGGCTTCCTGGTGAGGGAACTGTATGTTGCAGAAAACTGAAGCGACCAAGGGTGACTAGGAGGAGTAATCTGAGTCTGTCCCATGATGTCCGTCCAGTAAGTCCACAGAATGAAACAAAAAGAACACAAAAATAGACAAAGAGAGGGCACCCAAGTACAGGCTTCCAACTCCATGGAAGCAAAACCAGAAGCTAGACTATGGCCTCATGGCCGACCATCTCAGACGGAGGGGACTCCACGACCCCCCCAGTGAGGATCCGAATGTCTTCCAAATCCTCTAGCCCGAGGTCCTCCAGTGCGTCCACCTAGACTGCCTCGGGCTCCTCAGGATTACAGAAGTGAGCTCACACAGGAGAGACAGAGAGACAGACAGAAAACAGACACCTACAGTAGGCTCTTCGGGTTGGGAAGCAAAAGCAAAAGAACCCTTTATTCAAGCTAGCTTGAGCTCTGTCTCTCACACTCACTGACGCAGCGGCGTGGTGTAGAGAAAGAGAGCGAGTTTCAAAAAGCGCAACAGTTTTAGAGGGGCCAGGGGCCAATGAGTTTGTAACACACAGAAAGTTACTTAGTAACTGTTTGAACTAGCCTATCACCCTGGCCAGAATTGGTACACAAGTTTGGCGGGCAAAAGGCGGGGTTTATATTCTTTCCCGGGCAGGGGTTCCATGTTCCTATTGGCTAACCCAAACCCAACCCATAGGCCGTCTGGGCTAATTAGCTCAAGGGAGGGCTGAGCCACACTCAGACCCTCCCAGAGGCAGGTCCTGCGGGGGGGCCACACACAAGAAGGCGGGTGTAAGCAAATGGAGCCAGCCCTGCTCTGCTCCTTCATTACGAAGAAGAGGTCTTGTAGTGCCCAGGACATGGTCCTTCAGGCAGTGTCTCCGGTGTGTCCTGTTTACACTCTGCTGTTCTGTTTTAGCTGTTCTATCCTTCAGGTCAATCATCTGCAGAACCTCTCCTTGCCTGTTGTGGGCAGTGTTTGGTCCCTCGCCTGAATGTGGCAAGGTTTAGCTAGGTGTCTCTGGTCTGGTTCTGAAATGAGACCTGACACCAATTCCACCAGAGTTGAAGCCCTGCAGAACTTTCTGTTTGGAAGACATGTGCAGGGGCCTGGCAGGGTTTTGTGCTGGTCTTACAGGATAGGGAATCACTGTACTAGGACTGAGGCAAGCTTGACTGAGAATGTCATAGCACAGGAGTTTGGTGCTTGGTTTAAGCAAGTTAGGCAGCTAGTGTCCATGCTAAGCTATTTCCTTTAGGTGACTCTGTGTTCATGCTGAATGGGGAAAGGAAATGGTGCCAGCCAGCTCCTTTGTTCTTGGTGAGATCTCTATGAAAGCTGTCTCTCAGAGAAGTACTCCTAGAATAGCAAATAATATCCCTTCCGTGTGCTCCAGGTGTTTTTCAGATCTTTGTTTCCAGCCTGCCCACCCTTGGGGTTGTTTGCCTGCTTTCTCTCCAGAAGTAGGACTGTGCCCTCAAGGCTTTATCCCAGCCAAGCCTACTGACCTTGAAAACTCCAGATTTTAAGCCTTACTGGTTGCAAGAATTCACAAAATTTAGACCTTCTCATTTTCCAAGCCAATGGCTCTGGGGAAATGTTCTTGTGAGTTTTTGTGTGTGCCCCTCTCTCTCATTCTTCTCTAGAACCAGAGCTCCTTCCTCTGCAGCACACATGATCTATTTCTCCCTTAAATGGGGTCTTCCCACTTCCTACCTTCTTTGATGTGGCCTCTTCTCTCCCATAAATTGTGATTGTTCTGTCCATCTTCAGGTTGATTTCTTGGGTGTTTAGGGTGATTTGATAGCTATCTAATTGTGTTCATGAAACAAAATGAGCCTAGGGTCCTCCTACTTTGCCACCATCTTGAAAATCTTTATCCAGGTCATTTTGTATCAGTCCCAGTGTTTAACATAGTATTTGCCACAGAGTTAACAATCAAATAATATTGGGTAAATTAATAAATATCACCTTATGTATGTGTCACTAATCAATTTTAAAATAAATGATATGAACAGTGTAGTTATATTAATTCCTTTGAACTAAAGTATTTATTCATATTAAAATTCTATTATAGTGGCACCTGGGTGGCTCAGTCATTAACCATCTGCCTTCAGCTCTGGTCATGATGCCAGGGTTCTGGGATCGAGCCTTACATGGGGCTCCCTGCTAAGCTGGAAGCCTTCTCCCTCTTCCACTCCCCCTGCTTGTGCTCTCTCTTTCTCTCTCTCTGTAAAATAAATAAATAAAATATATATATTTTTAATTCTATTATAAAAGAATAATTTTTAAAAGTAACTTAATCTTATGGGTTCTCTTTCTTTTCCAAACACGCTTTTGTGTTTTCTTCTTGCTCTCATTATGTCATATATCAACAGAAAAATATATGTGTATACCAATAAATATCTTTTTCAAAACAACTTCGGTAAGATGTAATTGATATACAAAAAACTGTATGAATTAACATATACAATTTGATGAATTTGAAAATATTTGTACACTCATGAAACTGTAACCAGAATCAAGGTAATAGACATGGCCAACACCTCCAAAAGTGTCTTCTGTCCCTTTTTAGGGATAGCATTAGAACACAGCATGAGATTTAACTTCTTAAATTTGTAAGTTTACAATACCTATTGCTGATCAAGAGCACTATGTTGCATTGCTGATATCTAGATATATTTCTTCTTGCATAACTTGAATATATCTGTATATCCCCCTCCATACTGGTGCTGGCAACCACCATTCTACTGTCTGATTCTATAAGTTGACTATTTAGATGTCTCATATAAGTGGAATCATACAGTATTTGTCTTTCTGTGACTGGCTTATTTCACTTAGCATAATATCCTCTAGGTTCATCCATGTTGTCCCATAGGGCAGCATTTCCTGAATAGTATTGGTATATCACATTTTCTTTATCCATTCATCCATGATGAACATTTGAATTGTTTTTGAAACTTGGCTATTATGAGTTATCATAATTAACATAAGTGTGCAAATATCTCTTCAAGATCTAGATTTAATTCTTTTGGGTAAATATCCAGAACTGAGATGGCTATGTCAAATTTTTTGACTAACTTCCATATTGTTTTACATAGAAACTGCATCATTTCATATTCAAACCAACTTTAAAAAAGTTTAAACTAGCTTTTCCACATCCTTATCAATATTATTATTTTTTTCATAATAGCCATCCTAATAGTGATGGTGTGATATCTCGTTATGGTTTGGATTTGTATTTCCCTTATGATTAGTGATATTGAACATCTCTTCATGTATCTGTTGGTCATTTGTATGTTTTTCTTGGAAAAAGAAAGTTTATTCAAGTCCTTTGCTCACTTTTAAAATTGCATTGTCAGTTTTGTTTTGTTTTGAACATTGCATTTTAGGAGTTTCTTACTTCATATATTGTGGAAATTAATTCTTTTTCAGATATATGGCTTTCAAATATTTTCTCCCATTCCCTACGTGTCATTCTATTTTGTTGGTTGCTTCCATTGTTGTGTAGAGGTTTTTCAGTTTGATGTAGTCCTTCTTGTCTACTTTTGCTTTTGTTGCTTGTGCTTTTGGTGTCATATGTGAGAAATTGGCAAGGCAAATATCAAGAAGGTTTTCCATCCTCTGTTTTATTCTAGGAGTTTTACAATTTCAGGTTTTACATTTGAGTTTTTAACTCATTTCTGTTTATGTATGGAGTAAGATAAAGTTTGCTTTCTTTTTCTTTTTTTTTTTTTTTTTTTTTTACATGTGGCTATCTAGTTTTCCTAACTTCATTTATTGAAGAGAATATCTATTCTCCATCGTGTATTTGGTACTCTTGTGGAAAATCAGTTGAATATATGTGCGAGTTAAATTCTGGGTTAAAAATATATAATTCTAGGGGAGCCTGGGTGGCTCAGTGGGTTAAAGCCTCTGCCTTCAGCTCAGGTCATGATCTCAGGGTCCTGGGATTGGCCCACATCAGGCTTTCCGCTTAGCAGGGAGCCTACTTCCCTCTTTCTCTCTGCCTGCCTCTCTACCTACTTGCGATCTCTCTCTCTGTGTCAAATAAATAAATAAAATCTTTAGAAAATATATAATTCTAAATTATTTAGAAGGTGGGTACAACTCCTAAATTTATGCTTATGAATACTTTTTTATGTAGTAAAGTTTCACAACTCAGTAAGAAAGTCAATAAGTGGGTATGAGTACAATGTTTAATTTGGGAAATTTAAAAATGAAATTTGGTTTTAGCAAGTTCAATTATATATAGTAAGCCGGATAAGACTTGCAAAGTATTATCTAATAATTTTTAGGCCTGATGCATAGAAAATTACAGTTTATTATGAATAAATTAAAATACCAGCCTCTTTCTTGATAGCTTTATAATGCTGCAATAAACATGTATTCTTTATTTGTGAATTGTTATTCTGAGTTGCCTAAAAGAGATTGAAGGTGTCTTACAATTTTCTTATTACCTCATTCCACTATATTTGCCCTTTGTTTTTTTACACATTCCCTCCTCTACCAGAACCACTGGGGATCCCAAAATACAGAACTAACAAACAAACAGAAATGGAATATGAAAGAAATAATTATGTTTATAATGTCCACTTGTAATTTTTTGCTGTTATTTATCACAATTTAAGAACACTAGCAAATAGTCTTTATGCTACTGTGACCCTGTATTAGGCACTCACATATACAGATTGCACACAGATCTGCAATGTGGACTCAAGTGATGCTGAGAAACATACCACATGAAATTTGCTAAAAGTTAGATTCAGATTGTTCTCTGTAATATAGGCATACTTTTTATTTTTATTTTTTTTAAGATTTTATTTATTTATTTGACAGAGAGAGAGAGATCACAAGTAGGCAGAGAGGCAGGCAAAGGGAGAGGGGGAAGCAGGCTCCCCACTGAGCAGAGAGCCCGATGCTGGGCTCGATCCCAGGAACCTGAGATCATGACCTGAGCCAAAGGCAGAGGCTTTAACCCACTGAGCCACCCAGGCACCCCAGGCATACTTTTTATTAATAAAATAACAAATAAAGAGTGGTCAACTCTCGTTATTACTTGATAAGACCAAAATTATAGTTTTAACACTGTTTTAACCCTTTCTAGGCCTAACTTTGTCATAGTGCATATGAACATTCAAATATAAGGTTACACTACGGAGGAGATATTTTACTCTAGTTCAATGAAAGTAGATGAAAAAATCAACAAGGCCACAAACATTTTATGAAGACTATTGTTTTTGCAGTATGCTCTGAAAGCAAACAAAATAAGCCATTTTAGGGTATTGTAATATTCCAGACACCGCATGATGAGAACATAAGAAATAATGCCATTTAGAAAGAAGAAAAAAATACAGAGAAGAAAAAAATTTCTTTTAAGATGATCTTGAAGTCCATAATTTTCTAAATCTAAAACCAAATACTGCCAAAGGTAGGATAAAAAGGAAATAACTAAACTACATACAAGAAAAGAGATTTTTCATATTACTCAAAAATATAGGTATTTTGAACACTCATTCAGTTAGATTTTTTTGCAGCTGTCTTTACTTAAGCAAAAAAAAAACTACTTGATTTTTTATAGAGCCTAGACTTTTAATATGTAACACTTCGACCCCTGAAATAACCTATTTATGACATTCAATTGTTAATATATTAGCTAAACAACAGTGGCATTAATGTAGCCATGTCACTCGGGGAAAGTACCCACTCATCTAACTCATTTCTAATTCTTGTTGAAAGCTTTTCACTAGCCTGTGGCTTTTAAGAGTTTTTGGACTGGCCTTGGTTTGAAGACAATTCGATCAAATTGACTTTTTATTTGAATAGTCTGTTCCTCACTGGAAGTTGAGAATAAAGTGGTTTTATGATAGTGAAATGTTCTAATATACTGTATGTAGCTAAAACCCTATAAAGCTCCCAATTTCTCTATGAATGTACTCTATTTAAAAAGAAGAAACAATATGGTGCTTGTATCTGTTTAGTTCATACAGAAGGGTAGGGAAGAAATGCCAGTCCCCAGGGTGACAGGGCGTGGCTGACAAACTTTGTCATAGAAGAAAAGTGGTTAATGAGGAGAGCTATGAAAGTTTTCACACTCATACCAGGTTGCTTTCGACCTAGCCCTAGAAAGAAACACACCTACTGGAAAGATAATTAAATATATTAAAATTCATTTTCTGGGTGAGTGGGAAGAGAAGAATCATTAAAAATAAAAATGTATTATTAAATTTGAGATAAAAATCTCAATATATTCTCAGGAATGTACATTTAGGATTGGTGACAGAGATCGTCTGAGTATACACTAAAGTCTCTCACTATACATTTCTATCTTTGTATTTTCATGTGTCAAGAATTAAAAAAAAAACTTTTTGATTCCTAAATATAATTTCACTACTGGTTTGGTTGCCTCATATAGCTGCAGCTGAAGAGGTTAATTCAACTTATTCCTTATTTTCCTCTCTAGGTAATGGTCAGAGACTATCATTTGATAATTCAGAAAAATCATCACATATTAGCATCAGCCTTTTTAATAAGTTAGGAAATTTATAGGTTTTCTTATGTTTTACATTTCCATTAGTTTATTGATTTTACCTACAAATTCTGACAATTATCAAGAATTCTTAATACTTAACATATTTTATAATTGCTTCTTATAATCACTCCAATCATATCACCCTTCCTTTATTTAAATTCTTCCATCCAAATTTGGAGCAAACATCTATATCTTTTATTCTGCCAAGGAACCTAAAAATCTCAGACTCAGATGAAACTCTAGGACTAAACCATTTGCTGAAATATCAGTCCCATTAGTTCTTTGAATTCATAATTTAAGAACTGTAAGTAGAAAGAAAATGGTTGATTAGAGATGCTGAAATAACACTAAATAGGATAAACATCTTTAGTTTTAAAAAATCAAATCACAACTTTTGATTGTGAATTTTAAAAAGTACTGTGACATATATTTCTATGGAGTAAGTTGTCACAGTTTTGGAGATGTTTAAAGGCAATCAATGCCTATGAGAGCATTGACTAGCAGGGGATAAGTTTTTACATAGTTAACAATTCAATACACATTCACTGAGCACTCACATAGTCTATCGTGGTCCATTCTCCATAAAATAATGACTTATTATTTCATAGGGGAAGGAACTGTAGTTCGAAGAGAGAGGGGGGGAAATATTCCCTGGGTCTCACCAGCAATATTTAAAAGAATGAGAAATAAATCTTTCATTTTTTCAAAAATGAAATCCACAACCTTTGGGTTTTTCAAGATTTCCTTTCACATTGGAAAAAGTGAGAAGACCAGATAACACGAAAGCTTTCAAATTCTCGCACAAATGAGCTGGTCGATTATAACACCTCCTCAAGTAGCATTTGAGTTGTGCTGCGAAATTATATCTGTAGCAAAATATCATAATATGAAAATATCAGCAATTATCTTAAGAAACATAGAAAAGATTATCTAAAAATGGGATCACTATTAATACTGTTATATGTGTACAACAGTCCCCATATATCATAGTCTATCTCTTAAAATGACTGTGGTTATATAAAGCATACTCTTAGAACACATGTATTCTGTTGTTTCACACATTAAGGAACAGTCTAGAAGTCTCCTG
The DNA here is from genome assembly GCA_028533885.1 of Nasua narica. Classification (NCBI taxonomy): domain Eukaryota; kingdom Metazoa; phylum Chordata; class Mammalia; order Carnivora; family Procyonidae; genus Nasua; species Nasua narica. The sequence continues at coordinate 4,516 of JAPYYJ010002075.1, read as the reverse complement.
TGTGTATATGTGTATTTCATCTGGAAGTATTTTCCTTTTCTCTACTTGCTCCTTTTCTTTTAGCCTCAAGCTGTGTATATCTGAATGGCAGATCAAAGGTTTGGAAATTGTTATTTTCACTTGATACTATTCAAATTTCATTTAAAGTATTTTCATGCTGATACCCCTACCAAAAAAATCTTTTATAAATAACTCACAGACTCAGACAACAAACTTAATTTAAACTTGACATTTCATTAGCGGCTTAGATATAGATACACATATTTGTCCACAATACCTTAGAATAAATTGAATAATGGGACAGCATTTCAAAAACAAGATAAAAGGAAAATTCACACTACATAGTGATATAAAAAACATAGGCCCATGTAAATGAAACATTAACAACATAATCAAATTACATTTATAAACATGTGACACAGTATAAGGTATAAATTTCGACCATGCTTACTATCATAGGGTTTCCCCCACACTCTTGGTTAATTATAAGGTAATCTGACATAGTAAGAATTGAACCTTCCTGGGCGCCTGGGTGGCTCAGTTGGTTATGCAACTGACTTCAGCTGAGGTCATGATCCCGGAGTCCTCAGATCCAGTCCCACATCATAGGGCTCCCTGCTCCGCAAGGAGTCTGCTTCTCTGACCTTCTCCCCTCCCATGCTCTCTCTCACTCTCTCAAATAAATAAATAAATAAAATCTTAAAAAAAAAAAAGAATTGAACCTTCCTATTAGAAAATATATTTGTGTCTGGGCTTTTATTCTGTTTTGTTTGTGAATAAGAATTACAATATGAACTATGAAGGCTTGGTTCCCAAGTAAGAGACTAATTCCCTGAAATGCTGTTTACTTGTGGACCACTGTTTTTTGTTTTTGTTTTTTCAACATACTATATAATCTTTATTTTTAAATGCTATCATATTTTCCACAAAGGAACAAATATTTAATTTTATCCATGAGACGTTAGCCAAAAACCAGGACTAATGAAATTTGAAAAATGTTCAGGACTCTTTTTTTTCCTCAGCTTTGTGAACTGTGAAATGAATGATTGTCCAGTGCCAATTTGCAAAACAATGCCTTTACAAATGATATAACATATCACAATCTGATTTTTGAAAAACAGCAAAGACAAATGAGAAATGGAGAAGTAAAATTAGGCAAGAATTTAGATTTTCACTTAAAAAATTAAGAAAAAACCCAGTGTGTTAAAATAGCGACTTTTTTCATTTATTTTTTCCTACTGCAGTGTCCTTTTTCTTTTAACGTTATTACATGCATCTGATTGGACTCCAGGGATTTATCATTTTTGTTCTCCAATAAAGGGCACAACTTTACTTTTATGTTAAAAACAGATTTTTAATTTAAAGCAGTTTTTCTTTCTGTATTACTTGAAATAATGTTATTTTTAAAGCTTGTTGAATAGAACAGTTATCATTCATGCAATGCTATATATTTTCCTCAGTAGAGATAAGACAGCTGATATTTTAATGTGTCACCAGAATGTAAATCAAGGCTTAGTAATATATTCAGTAATCAGTCCGAAGATAGACTACTATAGTATTCAATATGTGGTTCTACTAATTAGCACTTAATAATTAATGTCAATCTAACAGTATGTCCAGAGGGCTCTCCATTGTTTCATATACTCCAACAAAATGCCTTTATATAGACCTATTTTTACACTTTCATTTGAAAATGCTGGTGTCACAATTTTTTTTTTACATTACAAAGACATTATTGTGTAATGGGATACATACCCATTTGAGAATCAGTGTCATTGGCTTACTGATAAGCTGCATGGTCTTTGGTTAAGTCATGTAATCTCCATTTTTCATCTTTAAACAGAGGACATTTGAGAATTAGTGTCTCCCAATCCATAATCTAAGAAAAACTCATCTGAAACTTTGGTATTATGTAATATATATATACTAGTTCTATTGCATTATGATCTAGAATCCAGTTCTATATACATATTAGATTCTATACATATTAAGATAGAAAGTGATTCTTAAACATATAATATAAATAAAATCAGACTACTTTAGCTCTGAGGCTCCTTCCAGTGTTGTCAGTCTGTGAGTCTAAATTTCAATGAAATAATTACATATGCCAAGTGTCAAATAAAAAAAAAAATCTGGGCTTGGATTAGAAGAGACTTAATTAAAAAAAGATTACTGTAATAAGGAGAGGGGGCAATTATACTGGAGCAGGAAGGGAGACTATTACAATAGAGAAATGGCAAATATCTCAAAGGTTAAGTAGATAACACTTTTTTTTTTTTTTTAATGGAGAAGTGAACAAGAATAGAGAGAATGGGTTGTGAAGGTGTGGGATAACAGGGTGGCGTGACTGAACAGTTGATCAGGAAATGTTTCTCCTTGAAGCCAGCCAATTCTCAGGAAAGGGCCTATAAAGAAGGGGTGTATGCTGGCTCCACTGAAAGTGGCTCAGAAGTAAGGAGTCCAAGGAAGAGCAAAGTCTAACTTGGTTAGTTCTTTAACTTGTATTCTGATTGATCCCTTAGGACAAAGAGTTCAGCTAATCTCTAGAAGGAAAGAATTAGGCATTTGAATGGGCTCTGTCTGGCCTTGTCCCAAAGTGGGGCATTTGTGAGTCTTACCTCAGTACAGGATGAAGTGAAGGGCTCCTTGCACTAAGCTATCTACTGAACACAAAATTTGGGAGGGTTTCTTAGTATTGCTGTTTTGCAAGGCTCAGGCGCAACTCAAAATTGTGAAAAGCAACTTCTGAATTAGGTAGAAAAAATAAACCTTCTGAGACTATTATGGAAAAGAAAAAGTTTCAAAACTCTACAAGAAAAAGCACTGTTAAGTTAAAGTTGCACTTCTTCAGCAAAAACATTAAAGATTTGAGTCTTCACAGAAGCAGAATACAGTATGAAGTAGAAGTACAGAATGAAGTAGCACTTCATTCTCTCAGGGTGCTATTCTGTGAAAGCATCCTGCTGCAACTTTATTTCACAAAAGTGAACAATTCCACCACAACCCTGGATTAATATACTTGACCTTTTGTAGATAAGAATTATATATGTAATATATATTCATAATGTATATACTTATATATATATATATATATATATATATATATATATATATATATATATATATATATATATATATATGTATATGAAGCTCCTTGTCAGCATAGTGTCCTCAGCATAGGAATGCTTGGCAAGCTGTGGATTTAGAACAAAGGCAATGAATCTGGGGCATCAGCACAGACTGCTCCAAGCAGAGTCTAAAGGACCTTGCATAAGAATGGAAAGTATTAACATTTACACAGCTGCTTGTTATCAAAATTGCTTATCTTGTAGTTTTTAATAATAACTCTTTTGATTTCCCAGAGTGCATTGAAACTACTTAGCACGAAAGAAATATCCTTTTCCTTAGGTATTCCACCTCTTCATTCCAGCCTGGGTTCCCTGCCCCCCCCCACTTTTATAATGAACCACTCAAAAAGAAAATTGTGGAGCAGTTAGAAGACAAAATGTATGCTTCTCTCTCGTAGAACTGAGTACTGTTTATAAGCATGCTTGACAATTCATCCAGTATGTTTTGTTTATGGGAAAAGTTTGGTTGGTGTAATGGATAAATAATCTCTTCATAAATGCATCTGTGTTCTTGCTTGCCGAGTGTGTCTATATATAGCCTCTCTAAAAGAATTTTCTTTCTTCAGGAGTTCTTGAGATAACAGCAAATCATTCTCAGCCCTGAATTTCATTAACTGCTTATATGATCCTTTTTTTATATAAAAAGGGTTGGATGAAGGTACAGAATGTGTCCATAATGAGGATCAAGATTAATTCTTTGGAATATTTTTTTAATGCTCTTTAAAATATAGTGACATATTGGGGTATCTGGGTGCCTCAGTCATTAAGGCTCAGGTCATCATCCCAGAGTCCTGGGATTGAGCCCTGCATTGGGCTCCCTGCTCAGCAGGAAGCCTGCTTCTGCTTCTCTCACTCTTCCTGCTTGTATTCCCTCTCTCACTGTCTCTTTGTCAAATAAACAAATAAAATCCTATAAATATATAGGATATATATATATATGGCAGTTCTATGGCAGTTCTATATGGACATGTAAAATCACCTAACTCCTTGTCTTAGTTTAGAAATCATTATCTTAAAGTAATTCTAAGAAACATTTTCAGGAAAGAAATATCTTGGAAATATTGTATATAAACAGATTGCAATCAACTATTATTAAAATATATTAATGCTATGATGCTATAATGCTATGAATTAATATTAACTAAAATATATTAATTTTAATGATAGCTGCAGAATTAACTCTGATCAGCATTTTACAGTGCTTAATTGTTTTTTCAATTAAGGTTTTTTATTTTTATTTATTTATTTTAAATATTTTATTTATTTATTTGACAGAGAGAGAGGTCTCAAGTAGGCAGAGAGGCACACAGAAAGAGAGGGGGAAGCAGGCTTCCTGCTGAGCAGAGAGCCTAATGTGGGGCTAGATCCTTGAGATCATGACCTGAGCC
>JAPYYJ010002074.1:0-13328 GCA_028533885.1 Nasua narica | reverse complement strand
TCTGGCCAGGGTGATAGGCTAGTTCAAACAGTTACTAAGCAACTTTCTGTGTGTTACAAACTCATTGGCCACTGACCCCTCTAAAACTGTTGCGCTTTTTGAAACTCTCTCTCTTTCTCTACATCACGCCGCTGCGTCGGTGGTTGTGAGAGAGCTCAAGCTAGCTTAAATAAAGGGCTCTTTTGCTTTTGCATCGGACTCGGCTCCCTGGTGGTATTTGGGGATCTCAAAATCTGGGCATAACAAGCAAATATTATTCTCAATTGGGAAAAACTGAGAGCTCTTCTTCTAAGGTCAGGAACATGGCAGGGCTGTCCACTATCACCACTGCTATTCAACATAGTACTAGAAGTCCTAGCCTCAGCAATCAGACAATAAAAAGAAATAAAAAGCATCTGAATCAGCAAAGAAGAAGTCAAACTCTCAATCTGCAGATGATATAATACTTTATGTGGAAAACCCAATAGACTCCACCACAAAACTGCCAGAACTCATACAGGAGTTCAGTAAAGTGTCAGGATATAAAATCAATGCATAGGAATCAGTTGCATTTCTATATGCTAAGAAGACAGAAGAAAGAGAAATTAAAGAGTCCATCCCATTGACAATTGCACCCAAAACCATAAAATAGTTAGGAATAAACCTAACCAAAGAGACCAAATCTCTACTCAGGAAACTATAAAGTACTCATGAAAGAAACTGAGGAAGGCACAAAGAAATAGAAAAACATTCCACGCTCATGGATTGGAAGAACAAATATTGTGAAAATGTCTAGGATACCTAGGGCAATCTACACATTTAATGCAATCCCTATCAAAATACCATCAATGTTTTTCAAAGAAATGGAACAAATAATCCTAAAATTTATATGGAACCAGAAAAGACCACGAATAGCCAGAGGAATGTTGAAAAAGAAAACCAAAGTTGGTGGCATCACAATTCCAGGCTTCAAGCTCTATTACAAAGCTGTAATCATCAAGACAGTATGGTACTGGCACAAAACCAGACACATAGATTAATGGAAAGAATAGAGAGCCCAGAAATAGACCCTCAAGTCTATGATCAACTCATCTTTGACAAAGCAGGAATGAATGTCTAATGGAAAAAAGACAGTCTTTTCAACAAATGGTGTTAGGAAAATTGGACAGCCACGTGCAGAAGAATGAAACTGGATCTTTTCCTTACTCCACACAGAAAAATAGACTCCAAATGAATGAAAGACCTCAATGTGAAACAGGAATGCATCAAAATCCTTGAGGGAACACAAGCAGCAACCTCTTTGACCTCAGCCGCAGCAATTTCTTCCTAGAAACATTGCCAAAGGCAAGGGAAGCAAGGGAAAAAAGAAACAATTGGGACTTCATCAAGATCAAAAGCTTTTGCACAACAAAGGAAACAGTCAACAAAACCAAAAGACAACCAACAGAATGGGAGAAGATATTTACAAATGACATATCAGATAAAGGGCTAGTATCCAAAATCTATAAAGAATTTACCAAACTCAACACCCAAAGAACAAATAATCTAATCAAGAAATGGACAAGAGACATGAATAGATATATCTACAAAAAAGACATCCAAATGGTCAGCAGACACATGAAAAAGTGCTCAACATCACTCAGCATCAGGGAAATACAAATCAAAACCACAGGGAGATACCACCTCAAACCAGTCAGAATGGCTAAATTAACCAGTCAGGAAAAGACAGGTGTTGGCAAGGATGCGGAGAAAGGGGAACCCCCCTACATTTTTGGTGGGAATGCAAGCTGGAGCAGGCACTCTGGAAAACAGTATGGAGGTTCCTCAAAAAGTTGAAAATAGAGCTACCCTTCGACCCAGCAATCACACTACTGGGTATTTACCCAAAGATACAAATGTAGTGATCTGAAGGGGCACATACACCCTAAAGTTTATAGCACCAATGTCTACAATAGTCAAACTATGGAAAGAGTCTAGATGTCCATCAGCATCCATATGAATGGATAAAGAAGATGTGGTATAGGGGCACCTGGGTAATTCAGTTGGTAAAGTGACTGCTTACAGTTCAGGTCACGATCCTGGAGTCCCAGGATTAAGTCCCGCATCGGGCTCCCGGCTCAGCAAGGAGTTTGTTTCTCCCTCTGACCCTCCACTTCTCATACTCTCTCTCTCATTCTGTCTCTCTCAAATAAATAAATAAATAAATATTTTAAAAATCTCTAAAATAACAACAACAACAACAACAACAACAAAATTCCCCCTCTCCCTCTGCCTACCTCTCTGCCTACTTATGATCTCTCTCTCTGTGTCAAATGAATAAAATCTTTTAAAAAAAGATGTGATATATATCACATATATATGTATATGGTATACATACATACGGTATACATACATACACACACACAGTGGAATACTATGCAGCCATCAAAAAAGCAAAAAATCTTGCCATTTGCAATGATGTGGATGGAACTAGAGAATATTATGCTAAGCGAAATAAGTCAGAGAAAGACAATTATCATATGATCTCTTTGATATGAGGAATTTGAGAGGCAGGATGGGGACTCATGGGGGGAGGAGAGGGATAAATGAAACAAGATAGGACCAGGGAGGGAGACAAACCATAAGAGACTCTTAATCTCAGGAAACAAACTGAGGGTTGCTTGGGTCAGGGAGGGGGGAGGAATGAGGTGACTGGATGATGAACATTGGGGAGGATATGTGTTAAGGTAAGTGCTGTGAATAGTTTAAGACTGATGATTCACAGACCTGTACCCCTGAAACAAATAATACATTATATGTTAATAGAAAAAAGAAGGGATAGTATGTTAAGAATGTACATAACATACTTTTAATCTTTATGAAATAATATGGAACACTCAATAAAATATTTTCAATGTATTTGTCATAAATAACATTTTTATAAAACTAAATTTAAGTAATTCTATTACTGGAAATAATGATGATACATTGTGAAAACAGAATGTAAAATATTCAGATTTACAATGTAACTGATTCCCTGAATCTTCTTACTCCAGGCCCAATTGTTTCAATATCTTTCCCATTTTCTTGCTGCTTCTAATAAAAAAGTTTCTCGCACATGGAAACCAGCTGTCTTTCTTACAGTTAAATCTCTGATTGTTCCACAAAATTATAGTGTCCAAACAGATTTGTTTTGCTCATATATAACTTATCTTTAAACATTTCTCCATAATGATTGACAACATTCATTGTCAGTGATAAGAAAGAAAATGTGAGAGGAAACATATGATGAACTAGATCACGAAAGTCTTTTAGAGCTTTTGGAAGGAGTTGAGAGTTTTCAAAGTAGTTAGAAACAGAGTTTCAACATCATAAATTTGTCCTCTAAAAAATATTAAAGTAATTTTTAAGAATGTAGCCAATTTTGGGGGGCACCTGGGTGGCTCCGTTGGGTAAGTGTCTGCCTTCGGCTCAGGTCATAATCGCAGGGTCCTGGGATGGCAGGGTTTCCTACCCAGAAGGAAGTCTGCCTCTCTCTTCCTCGCCCTTGCCCCCACTTGTGCTCATTCTCTCTCTCTCTCGCTCACTCTTTCTCAAATAAATAAATAAATTTTTTTTTTTTAAAGAATGTAGCCAATTTTTGGAATAAACTTTTTTTTAAAGAATGTAGCCAATTCTTGGCATAAGAAGGGTAAAAAGGAGTGCCAGTTAGGTTGCAGATAACCAAAACAACTCTAGCTAGCTTATGCAGAAAAAGATGTGGTTTACGGAAGAAGAGATTTAGAATACTGGAAGTGCTGGAAGAGTAAGCTACAGGCCAAGCTTCCAGAAATACTCTCGTGGTGCTTAAAACCCTCTCTCTAAGGATATAGCAGTGTTTTCCACAGTTAGGAAGAAAAGCACTGACTAGAGCTGGGCCATATGGAAGCTACTTGCTCCAAAACCTCATCTCAGTTGTGATGCCATGCTGACAAAAATAAATGCACTGTGCCTTAATTCCTGACACTTATAAGGCCTGGAATACCTGCTACCGCCCACACACACCCACACCCACACACAGACACACTCTTACACCAGAATCAGAAATAGCAGAAGCATCAACCACGTTTCATTTCTATCTTTTTTTAAAAGATTTTATTTTTAGTATTTATTTGAGAGAGAGAGAGAGAATTAGAGAGAGAGAGAACAAGTGGGAGGAGGGACAGAGGGAGAAGCAGACTTCTTGCTGAGCAGGTAGCCCAAAGCGGAACTCGATCCTGGGACTCCAGGATCATGACCTAAGCTGAAGGCAGTCACTTAACCAATTGAGCCACCCAGGTGCCCCCTCATTTCTATTTTTTTAATATATCTTGAGTACGTCTACTTGGCATGACAGAGGTATGTACAGGATCTAAGCTGTGAGATTGTTTGAGAAAGTAATCTTTAACTTTCTAGCTCCCATCATATTCCAAGGAGTGTGAAAGGGCAGTTGGTAGGCAGTTAATAAACCAATCTTCTACCTCTGCCATGACCAGGAAGGAGGAGAATATGTATTAATGTTACATTCAACCTGAATAAGGAGTGTCTAATATTCAGACAAATCAAGAGAATTCAAGGCAGAATGCATTCCTTAGAGGAAATTCTCTCTTGGTGACCAACAGAGGTCCTACCTAATTCTGAGAATAACCATTTACTTTTTTCCCTCCAATAGAGTCCCCATATTGCACTAGACAGCTGGTCAGATACATAAACTTAAAAAAGAGTTAGATTTTTGCCTAAAGTATATATTTTTTTTAAATTTTATTTATTTAGTTAACAGAGAGAGAACACAAGCAGGCAGAGAGGCAGGCAGAGGCAGAGAGAGGAGCAGGCTCCCTGAGGAGCAAGGAGCCGATATGGGACTCGATCCCAAGACGCTGGGACCATGACCCGAGCTGAAGGCAGCTGCTCAACCAACTGAGCCACCCAGGCGTCCCTCCTAAAGTATATTTTTAAAAATTATTGCTTATTTTCCTTTCCCATTTCTCTACCATCTTGAGTTTTAAAAATAGGTAATGAAGTACTTCAAAAAACAAGCAACCCCTTTTACTACTCTTTTTCCTTTTTTTTCCATTTTACTATGTTATGTTAGTCACCATATAGTACATCATTAGTTTTTGATGTCATGTATGGTTTTACCATTCATGTAATATTAATGTATCATGCTTTGTATTCTAAAGGAGAGATAAGCACTGGAATATTATATTAAGGTGATTTCCACTACCCACTGTTAAATGCCCCAGTGTTTCAGTAGATGCAAAAGTATCACTGCTTGGCTGGAAGGTCAGACCACCCATAGCAGATTCTGCAGCTATTTGAAAAGATATGCTGAAAGTGAGTGACAATTAGAGATACTATACAAAATGCGCACAGCAGTCAAATCTGTGTTTTGACCAGAATTAAAGTATAGCCTCCAAACAATCACAATACTTTGTTATGAAGCTACTTGTTTTAATCTGTTCAGGCTGCTGTAACAAAATACCATAAACGAGGTAGCCTATAACAGAAAGTTATTTCTCACAGTTGTGGAGGTTGGAAGTACAAGATTAGGGTGCCAGCATGGTTGGGTTCTGGTGAAAGCCCTCTTCTGGGTTGCAGATTTTAGACTTTTGTGTCCTCGTTTTGTGGAAGGGGCTAGGGAGCTCTCTCATGCCTCTTTTATGAAAGCATCAATCCCATTCATGAGGGGAACTTAAATAGTCAATCATAGTATTAGCTTTTGTCTGTTTAGTTCAAAAAGTAGTCATTTGCAAATATATTTATTTACCTGAATACTGTTACTAAAACAAACAACGGGAGGCAGTCAGCTTCCTGGCAGGCAAAAATTTTCAGTGTGAAAGAATGTTTAGAGGAGTTGAAGCAAAGTTTACCTGATGAGGTGGGTAGAATGAGTAGCAACCGTAAGAGAAACACAGAACCTCTGGTGAGAAGCTCACATGGACTGCTACTTAGTTTTGAATGATCTCACTACTTGCAGTGTGACTGACCATCTTTTTTTAAACGTAAATGGGTAAGGACTTCAATTAAAAAAAAAACCAAATTGCAAATTGTGTACAGCATGCTAATATATGCTCTCCTATGCTCTCTATATGCTGTACATATATTATCAGGAAATGCGAATATTGAATATGAAGGAATAGAAACATATACTACTCAAATATTAATAAAAATCAAAATGGCTTGTAACACTGAAAAATTAAAATAAACATATTTGGGGAGAAAAAAAATTCAAAATGGTATATCCACATTACTATAACACAGAGTAGTCTCTAGGACTAAAAAGTAATACTGGAGGTAAAGAGGGTCATTTCATGGTGATATAGGCTGCAATTTACAACTAAGATATAATTGCAAGGAGGATTGTACTTGATAATAAAACTTTTGTAGAGAATAAACTGATGGTTACTAGAGGGGAGATAGGTGGGGGGGATGGGTGAAATAGTTGAAGGGGATTAAGGAAGGCACTTGTAATGAGCACACGGTGTTGTATGGAAGTGGTGAATCACTATATTGTACACTTGAAACTAATATTACACTGTGTGTTAACTAACTGAAATTTAAATAAAAACTTAAAAAATGAAAAGTTAAATTAAAAAAAAAACCCTTCAATACATATCAAGGCAATATGTATAATTCAAAAAATTTAAAAAATAAATCGACTAATCATAGTGGTAGATTTATAGCTGTCTTTGCAATCAATAAGAAAAAAAGACCAATTTCATAAAACCATGAAAAATTAAAACAACATAATTGACAATCTTGACTTACCTATCCTATGCATTCTTGCACTAAACTGGAAACTAACAACTATATTACTTTCCTTTCCACATCAAATATTTAAAAGCCATTTCCACAAAAGAAGACTCAGAATTTTGAAGTACTGAAATAACACAAATGCAGTTGAAACAGAAATCAATAAAACAACAACAAAAGTGCAAACACATCCAACATTCTTGGCAATTTAAAAAATATATTTCTAAATAGCCCATGGGTAAAATATCAATTCATTAAAGCCACTTAAGAGAAATAGTAAATTGAAAAAAATATCTACATATTAAAACTTGTGGATTGCAGGGAAATAGATTAGAATGGATTCATTAATAGAAAATAAAAGTGGGAAAATCAATAAGCTAAGCATTTTTTTGTTGTTGTTGTTGGGTCTGGAAGCAAGAGGAATAACCCAAAGTAGAAGTACATGAAGTATAAAAATAACAAAGACAATAACATAACAGAATAACATAAAATAGAATCAACATATGCCAAAAAAATACTAATGTAGCTGATAACAAGACTGTTAGAAATGAAGAAGGAAAAAAATCTCAAACATTAGTAATGAAAAGGTTTCATTATCATATAGATCAGAGACAAAAAAAAAAAAAAAGGAAAACAGACCACTTCCACGCCAAAATATTTAAACACTTAGAAGAAGCATACAAATTCACAGAAAAATGTAACTTATCAAAACAATTTTAAAGAGAAAAAAAAGAAGTAGATAAATAATTGATTCCATAGTTAAAAACATAACTACAAAGGAATCTTTAGGCTTTAATGGCTTCACTTCTGAAGCCAAATACTTGAAGAAATAATGCCAAATATAAACTGAATTTTTCCTAAGACAATATAAAAATAAAAATTATAATTAATTTTATGACACCAGCATATTATTGTACTTAAAAGGAAAATTTTAACCAAATCTCATGTAAACATAACTGCAAAATCCCTAAACAAAATATTAACAAACAGCATCTATAAATACATATTATTATATATAATGCAATAATATATTTTAGCTATTACGAGTTTATTTTAAGGGTCCAAATGTAGTTGAACACTGAAAATTAAGCTTTATAACACATTATATTAATGGGATAAAATGGAAAAACATATTAAAATCATTACTGATTCAGAGAAAATATGAATCAATAAGATTTTTTTTTTGCATCAATAAGTTTCAAGATCAATTTTCACTTTCCAAGCATTCAGTAAATTAGGAAAGAACGAGATTTCATTAACCTGATAAAGTATGTGTATCAGATATCTCTTGCTGCTTGACAAATTACCCCAAATCTTAGTGACTTTGAAACAAAGACACATTATTTCACAGATTCTGTGGCCTATGACTCTCAGTACAGCTTAGCCGAATGCCTCTGACTCAGTGTCCCTAACAAGGCTGCAGTCAAGGTAGCCACTGGATCTCAATCAACTCCAGGTTTGACTGGGGACAGTTTGCTTCCATGTTCACTAACGCTGCTGTTGGAAAGCCCTAGGTCCCTATTGGTTATTGACCAAAGACATCAGTTTCTCAAGATGACCCTTCCCATAGGACTACTCAAAACATAGCAGCTTGTTTCCTGCTGAGTAAAGGCTTCAGGAGCAGATGACCTGTCAGAAGGGACAACCCACACATCACCCTGGTATATTCTATTCATTAGAAATGAGTGACACCCAAGGGCTGCAGATTACACATGGGGCTGGATACCAGAGAGCAAGAACCATTGGGAACCATTTCAGAAGTTGTATACCACAAGATGTCAACATCAATAGCAAAGAAAAAGACCTACAGCAATCCTCATACTTAGTGATAAAATGCTGAAAGTGTTTCCTCTGAGTTCAGGAATAAAACACGATGGTCTCTCACTTATTAAAAATTTAACTGGAGGTCCTACTCAGTGCTATAAAGCATTATAGCACTAAAGCATCTTAATGCAATAGCATTAAGAAATTTCAAAGAGGGCAGCCCTCTCAGGTCCCCTCCCTCTTTGGGAGCTTTGTAATATCACTCAATAAACTTTACTGTACTCTTAATAAACTTTGCTTTGCTGGTCACCAAAAAAAACCCCAAAAATTCAAGGGAAAAAAATATACAAAATGTTATTTGCAAAAGACTTGCTCATGCATATGATTTTTAGTAGAGCATAGCTTTAAATAAGTGATTATGTCAAGATGTTGCTAAGTATGTCAATTGTGTTGCTATTTCAAATAGCAACAAATATAAAAAAAACACCAAAAAATATAATAAAAATAGTGGAAGCTTCTATGTTGAAAACTAAACCACTATCAAAAGAAATAGAGGAACATTAAAAAAAAAATAGAAGAACGAACATTCCATGTTCATGAATTGAAAACCCAAGTATTATAGGGGCGTCTGGGTGGCTCAGTCAATTAAGTGTCTGCCTTCAGCTCAGGTCATGGTCTCAGGGTTCTGGGATTGAGCCCCTCCTCGACTCCCTATTCAACAGGGAGTCTGCTTTTCCCTCTCCCTTTGCCCCTCTCTGCTCCCCACCACCCTGCTTGTGTGTGTGATCTCTCTCTCTCAAATAAATAAAATCTTAAAAAAAATCTAAGTATTATAAAAATATCAAGCTTCCCCCTCTTCCATGGGATTCTAACAAAAATATCATCAGTTTTTGGTTGTTACTATTATATGGGACAAAGTAATCTGATCTTTTAATGAAAAAAAAAAACTAGAGAAATGATACATAAATGCACACACACACATAAAACAGAATGCTATATGTTACAACTGATTATATTAGTTTATAAGTCATATTTTATAGCTTGTTGGGTATTTATGCAGAATAGACAAGAAGACCAGTGTTTCAAAACTGACACTTTAAAAACAAGACCCTTCATACATGGTCAGTTGACTCATGACAATGTGTGAATTAAATAATAAAACAAAAGGTCTAACTTTAAAGAACAAATTGTTCTATGTTGAAAGTAGGAGCTTTTGTTTATCAAAGATCCAGGGTACCTGGCTGGCCCAGTCAGTTAAGCATCTGACCATTGATTTTGGTTTAGGTCATGATCTTGGGGTTGTGAGATGGAGCCCACATGGGGCTAAGTGCTGTGCATGGAACCTGCTTAAGATTCTCTTTCTTCCTCTACTCCTCTTCCCGCTCTTAAAAAAATAATCCAATTTGATAAAGAAAAGTAAGCTATCAATTCAAAAAAGATACTGGCGACACATGAAATCCTCTAAGATGTAAGACCTGTGACTTGGATAAAAGTTTTGAAATGTCACTATAGAAAAGAAGGCATCAGATGGCCAATAAATATATGAAGTTATGTGCAACTTCACTAATAAGAGCAATAAAAACTATGTGTACTATGAGTTATCAAGTAATCGTCATAAAACACTACATAGAAGAAAGCTTACATTCAAAAACAATTATATACAAAAAACAATTAGAAATCAAAGAGACCCAGAGCACCTAGATGGCTCAGTTGGTTAAGCATCTGCTTTTGGATCAGGTCATAATCTCAGGGTCCTACGATGGAGCCCCAATTAAGGCTCCCTGCTCAGTTTCTCCCTCTCCCTCTGCTGCTACCCCTGCTTGTTCTCCCTCTGGCACTCTGTCTCTCAAATAAATAAATAAAATCTTAAAAAACAATCAAAGAGAACCAAGCTTAAATAGATTAAATTCAATAAATAAGAAACCGGATATCAGGTAAACTTAAGCTATTTAATTTCGCTATTTAATTAATCATTTAACTAATTAAAAATCTATTTAATTAGTTAATCATTTCAGTAATGTTAAGTCAGCAACTATCTACACCCTTTATAGACCTAAGAAATTTCTTTGAGATTTAGATGATAGTAATTTGGCTTTTTAAAAAATTCCTCACCTTTTATTCTATTGGCTTATTTGTGCCCTTTTGGCACATATAATGCTATATATATAATTATAATACTAATGCTATGTGTTATATTATAATGCTCTAATAATATTATATATAATATCTATATATCTATATCTATATAAAGCTTTGTATCTCACCTCTATGGTGCCTCTAAACTTTGTAGGTGACTGATCTAAGTTCCCACAGCTAGGAAGTTGAAATCAGAATAACTTTCTTCTATTTTAGGTAACACTAATTTTTTAATTTTGTGAACTTGAGGTAGGCAGCTAATTTATTTCAATTTCAGTTTCATTTACCATAAAATGTGAGAAAATACAGTTGCACCTTTCTCATTGGGTTGTTAGGCATACTTTATGAGATGGTATATTCAAAAAACATTTTAGACATTATAAAAAATGGACAAAATATGATAATGATGACAAATTTGTGGTGTTTGTCCAAGCCCCAAGTTGTCTGTTGTTTGTATAATTCCAATCATAAAAAAAATAAATGTTGTGAGAAATTGAGTATGAAATGTACTCCAGCCACATACTCCATGAGTCTGATGAGAAATTTTGTGCAAAAAAATAGTTAATTGGAAATCATCACTGTATGCACACATTAGTAGCTAAGCAACAAACTAAAATTACCTTGAACTTCTCCTTCCCGGTTTTACCTTAAATTCATTAAATAAAATCCTTTCAACGTCCACCTTTATTTTTTATCCCCTTTATCACTCTTTTCTTTTCTTTAGAAGTGCCTATGTGCTACTACCATTTTGCAAACCAATATAAGGCTATCTTTTAAAATGAAGCACATATAACAACACATTGGTGCCTAATTTAGTACAAGTCCTGTTTATGTTGGAAGCATTAATTTTATTTAAACTGTGACATAATTCAGTTTCCATGGGAACCTGGATACTAACCAAGCCAAGTGAGGCACCATGTAGTTTATTTCTAATTCGGCTGGACTTGCCAAGTTCTTTTCCTAAGGTGTTTACTAAATATAATCACGTCAGTTTGGTGGAGATGAAGCAAATCATTCTACTTCACAGGTTTTTGTTTTTTTTCTGCTTTTTCTTTTTTAATTGTTGTTTACTTTGTTCTCTTTGAGTCTTATTTTGTTAAATTTTCCTCAGAGGGACAGAGATACTTCCCAAAGAAAAATTCATTTAAAACAAACTGACATAAAATCTGAGCTTTGAATTTCGGAGCATGATATTTGAGCACGCCAACTATTTGAGTCAAACTACACAATGTACAGTATAAAATCAATTTCTATCATGTCTCACACATGTATTTTCTATCATGAACTCAAGTAGAATTTCATTCTCCAACACTGAAGCTGAAACAAAGGAAACAGGAGAGGGATGTAGAATGGAATAAATACCTTGTCATTTTGCTGCCTAATTATATTATGCAGTGTGATTCATTTTAATGCTGGGATGAGGACATGTGTTTATTTTACTCCTAATTTGTACTACCAATTTGGAGATGCTTTCAGAGTGGCATTATGCTTGGTTAAGTAGAAACCTTATATGACACCCACAATAAGGAAACATTTGAAAATTGTGAATTCCAGGTATCTTTTGAATCAACATAAAATTCAAATACCTTCAACATATGTTATTTAGATGCCTATTACATACCCAAGCTATGCTATATTCGAATGTAAAAGGAGAGCACAGCTTTTCTACCTTCAAAGTACTAACAATTAGGGCACAAACACACACTCACAAATACACAATTATATATCCAGTCATTGATAAGGGACAAGCCATGAGAAATAATGCAGTTTTCTTAAAACAACATAGTGTACTGAACAAAGTTCATTGAAGAATGTAGCGTCAAAGGGAAGAAGAGGAACTCATACTGCTGTATATTTATGTATGTTGTTTTATACCTGCAGTTTATGTGTCATTGTTAGGTATGTTGCTTTACACATGCAACTCTGATATTGCTGTTAAGGTAACATGGGCAAGAATGAAAAGGGTGGAGAAAATAGACCACCTTCAGAAAGGTAGGACATTTGGAAAAGTGATTCCAAAGGGACGGGAAGAGAGACCGCGGGGGCAGGGGCCGGCTCCCTGCAGCCACAGAGCCGCGGAGCACAAAATCGGAACTTTTAGAGTCTGCTCCGCTGAGGGACATTGCTCCAGAGGCTAGGCTGGAGGTCTGGCCCTCGTGGGACCAGAGTGGTTTCAGGACCCGTGAGATCATAAAGAGACCGGGGGTGTCTGAGTGCGGCAGAGCTCCCAGATATCAGGGCGGAGAAGCCGGCGGCAGAGAGAGAGCCGCTCAGTGTGTTTTCAGCTGGAGCTTACCCTAGACCGTGGCCTCGGCCCTTCGAGCGGGGACCACATAAGGCATTCCGGAGAGACCCCCTGCTTCCTCCTTGGGGAGGAGCGGCGCGGCAGCGTGCAGCAGGAATCTGCTGGGTTTGGAGACTCCAGATGGGGCCGTACACCAGAGACAGAGCCACGCCGCCACCGGTGGCTGAGCTCAGAGCTTGTGCGGACCCGGGAGATGGGAGTGATTGACTGCTTTCCTCTGAGGGCACGCTGAGGAGCAGGGACTCCAGCGCTCAGCTCCTCCAGCAGAGACTGGGAGCCGCCATTTGCATTCCCGGCCTCCAGGGCTGTACGGAAAGCGCTAAGGGAACAAAGACTCCCAAGAGCGAACCTGAGTGAATTGCTTGGCCCCTCCCTGGGCAAGGCTGGGGCAATT
>JAPYYJ010002073.1:0-13330 GCA_028533885.1 Nasua narica | reverse complement strand
GCAGCCAGAGAGGGAAAGAACTGAGTGAGGAAACAACGGGATGACAGAAGGCGGTTGATCCAGCCCTTCCCCCTCAGCCACTGCCTCAGATGCTGTCCAGCAGGTCACCAGAGTTCAAAAATTATGTTTTCTTCACAGAAGCTTTAAAAATAGAGTTTGAAAAGGAAGAGTCCAGTGATAGGTTAGGATGATTCATTGTGCGATCTTTGACCTTTTGGTTCACAATATTTCTGAGGCAATTTAATAAGATGACCATTTTTGTTTGTGTAGGAAAAACTAACTTCAGATGAATGCTTAGATAATGCTGCATATATTATCTCTTCTGACATGCTTTGCGTACTTCTAAACTCATAAATGTTAATTTTCCTCACTAGTTGTCAATAATCAATTACCAGTGTTTAACTTGCAAGCTTCACATAAGTAAGCAGTAAAGATATTTAATTTGCATGCCAGTCAAATCTTAAAGATTTTCAAGTGAAAATGGAAAGGTTTCGGGAATCACTTTAAAATAGAAATTCATTCATCTAGAGATCCTACTCTAATATAAAACCTATTTCTGAATAGCAAATACAGTCTTTTATTTTTCCACTCATTATGATGTTTTTCTGAAATATATTTTAAATGATGACAAAAGCATATGTGGAAGATAATTAAATATATTTTTACAGTTTTAAACTGACTTATGAGGGGCACCTGGGTGGCTCAGTCGATTTAGTGTCTGATTCTTGATTTTGGCTCAGACCGTGATCTCAGGGTTGTGGGATCAAGCCCCTGCTTCAGGGGAGCCCTGCATTAGGCTCTGCACTGGGCATTGAGCCTGCTTAAGAGTCTCTCTCTCCCTCGCTCTCTGTCCCTCTCCCCATTTGCATGCTCTCCCTCTTTCTCTCTTTCTCTAAAAATAAATAAATGTGTAAATAAATAAATAAGTAAAATGTTAAGCTGACTTACGAAATAGTAGTAACCACAAGAAGAAACTCTCTCAGCTCAGCCCCTTACCCGTTCCAACATTTTTCACTCTTTCCTTTCCCTACCCAATTTTTGGCGTATTTGGGGCTGATAAACATGGAGGCTTTCACACTTCTTAAGAAGGTTTGGTGCCTCTTGGCTGGGAAGGACATGAAGGGCTGCAGTGTTTGTCCAGGGCAGAGGTTTCCCTGGAGTCTGGGATCTGCCTCCCCCATCTCCCAGGATCAGTTCTGGGGGTGGACCGTTCAGGCCAACCACTGTGGCCAGTTCGTGGACAGGTGCATGGACCGTGGATTGTTGTGCAGCGTCCGTGGAGACAGTATGGCAAATAGTTTCACATGTGTCAGTTTCTTTATTGTCAGGATGTGCAGGAAGCCTCTCTAACCTCGATGCAAAAATCTAAATACAGTAATAGAAAAGACATGAATTCTAAAAATAGGGTTTTCTTCAGAATAAAATAACAAAGAAAAATGAAAATCTAGGGGGAAATACTGGTAATATGTATTACTGATAAATGATGAATCGCCTAAATATTTTGAGAGCCCTTGAAAATCAAGGAATGAAAGACCACACACATCTATGCGTGCACACACACACATACACACACACAGAGACAAATGATCAAAATAGTTTCCATGGACAAATAGTTCATGGAAAAAGATAAATAGTCCTTCAATACATGAAAAAATGCTCAATTTCCTTCATAAGAGAAATGCAAATGAAAACTATACTGAAATATTACTTCTCACTTGTCACATGGCAGGTATTCAAAGGCTTGACTAGGCTGTGGGGAAAACGCACTCTCATACATTGCTCACGTGAGTGGCAAAATGAAGGACCTGCAGGGGGAAATGTGGCAAAATTGAGCAAAAGCACATATTCATTTCTTTGACCTAGAAATTCCTTTTCTAGGAATTTACCCTGAAGAGACACCCAACAGGTAGGGAACAGTATATGCATGAGGTTATTCACTGCAGCATTCCCAATGATGGCAAAATGATGCTTGCTACCTAAATGCTTATCCATACAGACTGGTGTACTTAATGAGTATCTCCATGCAATGGGAAACAATAAAGCTGTACAAAAACGAGGAAGACCTCCAAGAAGTGATTTTTAGGAGTAAATTCCAGGATATATTGTTAAGCAAAAAAAAAGAAAAAGAAAAAGGAAGCAAGGTATAGAGTCTGTGTGTTTATGTATTTTTTTAAAGATCATTTATCTTTTTGTCAGAGAGAGCAAGCATGCACAAGTAGGGGGAGTGGCAGTCAGAGGTAGAGGAAGAAGCAGGCTTCCCAGGAACAAGGAGCCTGTTCCTTGGAACAGGAACAGTTCCTGTTGCCCAGGAACAAGGAGCCTGATTTGGGACTCAATCCCAGGACCCTGGGATCATGATCTGAGCTAAAGGGAGCCTCTTAACTGACTGAGCCACCCAGGCACCCCACTGTGTGTTTATTTTTACAAAGAGAAACACAGAAAGCATAAACCAAAACTCATGAAAATAATTACTATAGGATGTGGTTGAGAATAAAGTAGAAGGGATGAGAGTGAGCTTTTAAAAAAATATAATTTTAGCATAATCTCTTCCAGTCCCATCCGTGTTGATGCAAGAGATTAAGCTAAGTGAAATAAGTCAAGCAGAGAAAGTTAATTATCATATGGTTTCACTTATTTGTGGAACATAAGGAATAACACGGAAGACATTAGAAGAAGGAGGGGAAAAACGAAAGGGGGGAAATCGGAGGGGGAGATGAACCATAGAGACTGTGGACTCTGGGAAACAAACGGAGGGTTTTAGAGGGGGGAGTGAGGATAAGCCTGGTGATAGGTATCAAGGAGGGCATGGATTGCACGGAGCACTGGGTTTTATACACAAACACCCACTACATCAGAAACTAATGACATACTGATGGTGACTGACAGAGTAAAAAATAAACATTAAAAACATAATTTTGACTTCTGAAACATGAATTTTTTACATATTAATAAAATTAAATTAAATCAAAAGCTAGTAACAATTTTGAAAACAAACAATCAAATGAATCTAAACTATATATCGAGTTAATAATATAAGCATACAGAATAAAGAATTCAGGTGGGCACCTGGGTGGCTCAGTTGGTTGAGCAACTGCTTTCGACTCAGGTCATGATCCTTGAGTTCCGGGATCGAGTCCCACATCGGGCTTCCAGCTCCACGGGGAGTCTGCTTCTTCCTCTGACCTTCTCTCCTCTCATGCTCTCTCTCACTTTCTCTGTCTCTCAAATAAATAAATAAAATCTATAAAAAAAAAAAAGAATTCAGGTAACTTTTGAACAAAATACTCCCTGTTTATGCTAAAATCCTTGCTGGAAATTTTGTTGGGAATTAGGATCTTTGCATATTCTGAAAGGACCATCCACAAATTGTTTGTTAATTACAAATAGGAAAAGACATTTTGCAATGGCCAGTGCTGTCAGGCTTCACCTTAACCAAATAATCAAGCCCCTATTATTGTGGTAAAATATGTATAACATAAAAAGTTACCGTTTTAACTGTTTTTAAGTGTACAGTTCACTGGCACTAAGTACATTCTCATTTTGTGTAACCAACACCACTGTTCATTTCTAGAATTTTTTCATCTTCCCAAACTGAAACTATAGGCATTGCAAGTTATCAAAATTGGCATCACCCAGTGGGCTCACCTGACCTTGTGTGTATGCTGTGGAGAAACAGTGAGAAGGGCACATCAGCTCTGGGGTAGTTATGCCAAAATGTTCTGAATTGAATAGAGGAAATAATCAGACAACTCTAGAATACAGGACATTTCACACAACTCTTGGCTTGACCTCCAAAGATATCAATGACATGAGACATAGATCCTTGATAGATAGATGATCAATAGAGAAAAGGCAGGAGGATTGTTTTAGATTAAAGGAAACTAGAGGGACATGACAACCAAATGGTAGCAGAATCTTTTGTTGGGCCCTGGATTTAAAAAACTAACAGCTATGATGCACATTTTGGGGGATAATTGGAGAAATTAGAATACATTGTATATTACATAAAATTTTGATATCAACATTAAATTTCTTGAGTATACTAATAGAATTGTAATAGAATTGTAGTTATGTGGGAGAATGTCGTGTTCTTAGAGGTGAAATGTCATGAAACCTAACTTTTAAATGGTTAAATAGATCAAGGGACCTAGGTGGCTCATTCAGTTAAGCGTCTGCCTTTGGCCTAGGTCATGGTCCCAGGAAGTCTGCTTTTCCCTCTGCCTGCTGCTCACTGTCTCTCTCTCTCTCTCTCTGGCAAATAAATAAATAAAATCTTTTTAAAAATAGTTAAATAGACCAACACTATTTACATACATATTTATGAAAAGGGGAGAGAAAGAAAGAAATGTAGTAAAATAAAATGTTGGGAAAAAGAAGGCAAAAGAAGATAAAATAAGATGAAAATACTATATAATTAAAAGGACTGTTGATGATTAATGTAATGGCTTTTATAAATATAGATATTTCCAGTTCATAGTTATATGTTTATTCATTTTGCTCTTCATATTTTAAACCAAATAATCAAACTACATAAAGTATTTTCTTGAGCTTTCTATTCTCTTTGGTTCTGATGCTTTAGTATACAGCTTATGTAGGTCTTTAATCGAGCAGGTAAAATTAAAATTGGGTGTATCTTCAGAATTACATTTTATGGAATTTGATAACTTTGTTCCTTCAGAGCAGGAATGTAGTTGTGAGATTTTGGATCCTTAAATAAGACAGTATGGAAAGACCCTTCAAAAGCATTTCTAATAAACTTTGCTCTATGCAGATTTAATTATATTACTGTTTCAGATGGTGGTGTGTCCCCTGGAAAGGCATTCTTGTGCTTCAGATCAGAGATGTACGCAGAGGGGAAAAGAAGTCAACATTTGGACAACACGAGTGACTAGCATAGGTAGCATCTGAATCAACCGGTGTCCTTATGTTACTCTGTATTTAAACCTCTCTTCCAGGTGGTGAAATTGACTGTGTGGATAAGGATGGCAACACTCCTCTCCATGTGGCTGCAAGATACGGTCATGAGCTTTTGATTAACACCTTAATAACCAGCGGAGCTGACACAGCCAAGTAGGTTACTGCAAAAATACGGTGGAATAATTGCCACATGTGGGAATACTGCCGAAAGGGTCTGCCATGTGGTGGACAGTTTCCATTTATCTAGGTTAAGGTGAATCTGTACTGTTGGGCTAAATACAAATGAAATTTGAACTAAATTAAGTGACTTTTAATGGTAGGTGCAAGGAAGAACCAATTTTATGTTCAGCTGCAGCAGAAAGAGGACTATTCCAGTGGTTTTAATTAAGGAGACCTGAACTCTATTCCTAAGTCTACTTTCTAATATTCTGTTCTTTCCAGTGTTTAATGTTGGTTAGGTAGGAAAAATAAGACATAATCGGGCAAATTCAGAATTTATTCAGGGCACTTTGCTCAGTTTTGATGATATAATTAGGAGGTACCATTGAGTAAATCTGTTACATAGGGAAGGGGAGAACCTGACTTCATTTTACACTTCCATTCCCCAGGAATATAAGCAGATGTACAAGTCGGCTACAGTATTGAGTGCTATGGGAAGTTTCAGAAATAAGTCATTTGGCTGGTACCTTCAGGGAGGTCATAATTTTGTTAGAGGCCCAAGGCCCTCTTAAGACAAAGAGCCATGCAAGATAGTATATAATAAAGTTCTAAATGAAACAGGTCTTAAGTGGCAAAGTGTTTAGTATAGACAGTGCATGCCATAAAGTGTAGACAGGTAGGAGAGAGCTCAAAAATGGCCAAAGTTTTCAGAAAAGCCTTCAAGCAGAAGGTGAGTTTTAGGTAGGCTTTGAAGGGTGACAATAACTTGAGTAGAGCAAAGTAGAGCAGAGGGAGACTCACATCCTGAGCAGGGAGGAAAGCAGGAACAAGAGTTGAAAGAGTATAATTCCAAGATGCTCTGCCCTGAGGTAGGGTCCTGTGTGGGTTGGGAGCCCAGGCTTTCCTGCGCACCACATGGGCTCCAGTCCAAGCTACCTTGCCCAGGAGCTGTGCGACCTTGAGCCTATTGCTTAAGCTCTCTGTGCTTCGGTTTCCTCATTTCAAAAATGGGAGTAATGACAGTTCTTGCCCATAGGTGTGTTATGAGGATTAAAGGATTTAATTACTACTAAAGCTCTCTGGTATAGGTTAAGATTGACGTGAGTATGAGCTATTTAAATATATTGCCTAACATTATTAAACAAGATAATCCATGTTAAAAGCTCTTTGAAGAATGCCGAACACAGAGGCATTTTATTATTTTATTACTTAACCAATGTAGTAGAAACAAATTCAAGAGAGCCTTAAAGAACTGAATAAAGAATGTAACTTTGATCACAGAGATTGTGGGTAACAAAAACTAAATTTTCAGGAAAACAATAATAGGGCACTACAGCATTGGGAATTCTATTTTATTTGCCAAGTGTTGTGCAACAGAATTGAAAATCTTGCTTGAGAATAAGCCAAAATGTAAACCGTCTATGGAAGGCACTGGTGGTTTCCAGCAACCTCTGAGGGTTCCAGTCTAGTGGAGAGAACAAGACCCAGAGCAGATGGCTCAAGTGTTGTGAAGTTTGTACCACACTATGGGAACATTCAGAAGGACACTGACTCTGGGTTTCACAAAAGTGGGGACATTTCAGCAAAAAGAAGGATGGGTAGGAGTTTGCCAGGTAAACAAAATTGTGTGACGGGGCGCCTGGGTGGCTCAGTTGTTAAGCAACTGCCTTCGGCTCAGGTCATGATCCTGGAGTCCCTGGATCGAGTCCCGCATCGGGCTCCGCCCTCAGCGGGGAGTCTGCTTCTCCGTCTGACCTCTTCCTCTCATGCTTCCTCTCTCTCATTCTCTCTCTCTCTCTCTCAAATAAATAAATAAATAAAATCTTTAAAAAAAAAACCCAAAATTGTGTGAGATAAAAAAGATAGAGGAGGGATGTCTGGGTGGCTCAGTGGGTTAAGGCCTCTGCAATACAAAGAAGGACATTCCAGGAAGAGACAACAGTATTTACAAAGGCACAGACATGTGAATGTGTTGAAAGCAGATTGCCAAGCCTGGATCATCTGATGTGTGTGGAGAAATGGGAAGCAATGGGGTGGGAAGGCAGGAGGAACCGCATCTTGAAGGACCTTGCATGTCCTGCGAAGGAGTTGGGTTCTGTTCTGAGGCATTCAGAAGCTGTTAAAGAATTGTAAGTGGATGTAGGGATGGTTGTGTCTCATGATCCCATTTGTGGGTAAGAAAGATCACTCTGACCGTAGCCCAGACCTGGGGGAGGCAGTCCAGACCAGGGACATGTGGCGGCCTCTTGCAAATGTCCAGGGAGAAGAGGAGACCCTGGGCTCAGGGTGAGGCTGGGGGCAGAAAGAGAGGGCCACACTGACAAACAGTAAGAGCAGCAGGCTGGCTCCTTTCAGAAGAAGGGAATCCACTTACAGTCAAAGAACCTTTTTGCCTGGGCTACTGCAAGTTAAAAGAAGCAGCTCAGTCTTGCAGAAAGAGCCCTGTTCTAAGATTCAGGGAGCTCTTACTGGATTCTGAGTTCCTTACCAGATCATGGCTACCCAAAGCCAGAGATCAGAAATGCTCCGTGTTCACTAAGTGGGAGTCAAATATCGAAGCACACCCACTTCACCTGTGATATGTTAACATTTTTAGTGGCATTTTCCTTTCAACTCGGGACTGCTTAGGGAGTTTTAACCAAACAACCATGGATTTCTGATTTTCTTTCAGATTTGGATCCACTGGAGGGAGAAACAGGGCCCACTACTTATTCAGAATTTCCCCAAACACATTTACTGTATAAGGACAAGGTCCATTTCTTTGTAATTATTTTGACTTCAGTTTACACAAACACACACCATGTGGCAAAAGTGCTTAAGAGATGGCGTTGTTGTTCGAGTAGCCTTTCCTTCCACTGACCGTGCTCTGTCCCAGGGATGCGGCTGAGGCATTGTCCCAGCCTCAAGGAACCACATCTGGTTATATCACAGCGTACCTGTGATAAGAATGCTTCCTGCAGTAAACAGTGGTTCATTAGGGCGCACGTGTATGTGTGTGTGTGTAGTGCATGGGTAGGGAGATCACCTGAGGGGAAATGTCAAGATGGGGGAAGGGGTTCTTGGGTGGCTCAGTCGTTAGGTGTCTGCTTTCAGCTCAGGTCGTCATCCCAGGGTCCTGAGATCGAGCCCCGTACTGGGCTCCCTGCTCGGTGGGAAGCCAGCTTCTCCCTCTCGCCATCCTGCTGCCTGTGTTCCCTCTCTCGCTGTGTCTCTGTCAAATAAATTAAAAATCTTAAAAAGAAAGATGGGGAAGGAAAATTGGAGTTTAACTTTGCTAAGAGCCCTCAGAAAATCACTGTTGTCTGGGTTCCTTGTAGATCTATGTGGAGTAGCTTATTAAAGAGGAGAAGAATAGGACTTTCCTTCTATTAGTAACTACACAGATAGCATTTATGAAAATAACCCATCCTCATTCATAAACAATTTGACCCAAATGTATTTTAAAACCTCTCTCTATGGCAAGTGTTATGGTCATTGCTTTCTTACGAAGTTGTTTGAATCTCCTTCTCACCCAATGGAATGTTTTTGATATTCTTTTTCCTTCTCTGGGCTTTAAGTCAGAGCATTTTCTGCAACTTGACTCAGGGCTCATGCAACTTTATGCAGTGCCAAAGCCCGCTGGTTTTCCTTCTTTCACATTTTTAGGTTTGATAGACCCTTGTCTCTGGGATTTTAATGTGTCTTCTACCTTACTGATTCTGCCTCAACTGCAGCAAAATTAGGGGTATTATAGTTTACAGGTTACTGGTTCTGTCATCTGTTCATTCGCTACGTGTTTGCTGAGGGTCTGTGAAGTTTTACCCGCTGTGTCAGCTTCTGGGGTTGCAGGAGTCCCTGCCCTCAAAGAATTTATAATTCATAGGGGGCAAGAATGAAACAAGCAGTTACAATCAAGCATGCAACGTGTGATGCCAGAACAATCTCTGGGTGCCACTGGATACAGAACATATGTGGGACATAGCGGGGCTGGGGGTCGGGGGGAGGCTTCTGGAAAGAGCGGTGCTTAATGGAGACTGCAGGGTGAATAGCAGTTGGTTAGGCCGTGGTATTGAGAGGCTTGCAGATCCCAGATATAGACTTAAATGATTTTTATTATAGTGTTACTTGAATATGCATAAATGTAAAACTAGATAGACTCCTTAGGCTTTGACTCTACTCTGTCAGTAAGTCCAAAAAAAAAAAAAATTTTACGGCATACATGCAAACAATACTCGGTGTTCACAGGTTGGCAGTAGCAGCAAACTTTCATGAGTGCTTGCTTACCCATGCCAGGAATTATAGTTAATTGTGACAGCGGTCCCAGGGGGTAAGTGACACAATTATCGCCATCTTAGCAGTGACACAAATGAGGCACAGAGAGGTTCACTTACTTGCCTGAGGTCACAGAGCTCGTGAGGGGATGGAAATGAGACTCTGTCCTGGGCCATCTGGATCCTGAGGCGAGGCTCCTCGGCGAGAGGCTCGCTGCCTCTCTATGTAATGGATGGCGAGATAGTGTACCATTTGCCAAAATTACATCCCCACTTTCATGGGGTTATCGTCCTGGTGGCCAAGGTGCTAACTTGTTAGAGGTCAGCAAATGCTGTGGGACTGGATGTTTTGCAGTGGCTTCGATGCAGTAGGGGCCGGGGGGCTCGTCACACCGCACAAATGCCGGCTGCTGCCAAATCCTGCACATCGAGAAGGCTAAGCATACTGCATTGTCACTGGCCCTTCCCAGCTCCAGGCATCATTTGCGTATTACGTCCACCTTTTTTCTGTTCTCATTGGCCCCTGCCAGTTACGGTAGTTCCACACGGCGCCAGTGGGATTCCGAGGACAGACGCAGGCGCTGACATAGGGCAGAGGTCTGTCGTGAGAAGGTGGTTGTTGAGATGAGCCCAAACATGCTTTTATGTCCCTTGCTTTAGGTTATCATCAAAAGGAAAAGACAGTTTAAAAATCCCTGCAGAGAACTCGTGAAAGCCCGAAGGTGTTGCCCGTGGCCCCCAGAGATGCACTAACAAGTTTGAGAAAGGCTGTGAGAAGCTGGGTAGAAAGATGACTTTCTTGAGGGACCCCCATGTACCAAAAAAAAAAAAAAAAAAAGCCGAGGGCAACATAGAGCTTTGGCTTCTCCAGGAGGAGGGGACAGAAGTCCACTGAGATTCTGGAATACTGACCGATGAAGCAACAGCTAGATCCAGAAGTGGCTTGTAAGCTATGTTAGAGGGTTTGGTCTTGATTCAAAAGAAACCACTGAGCGTCACTAGGTTGCAAACAGCGAGGGCCAGGCCTCATTGTTGCCAGTTATACCCCAAATGCCTCCAATTTAGGGGTGTGTGATAAATATTCAGAATGACAGATAAAATTAATAGGAAACTGATTATTTTATTTGGGTTGATCAGTCAAGTGAGAATCGTAAAATCTCATCTGCTCTGTGGACAAAACTAAACCAGTCCACCTTCCCTAGAAGACTTGTGAGAGAAGTATGATAAAGAATTCTTTGATGTAGAAAGATAACAGAAATGCCAGCTGATCACAATTTTTTCTTGGCTTTTCAAGAATCACAGACCTGATTTTAAGGAATCACCGCCTGATTACAACTTCAAAACTCACAAACAGCTGATTATCCCACTAAGCCAATAATAATTTCCAGGGCAATAGGAGTACTAACTTGTATGGTAAAGGCTTATCATGGTCCAGACCTTCTGTTAGCACCTGGGTGCATTATTAATCCGTTCTTACAATTGCTCTATAAAATCAACACTGTTATGATCTTTATTTTCTAGATGAGGGAACCATTACGTACTTGCCAAAGATCAAATAGCTGGCAAATGTCAGAATTAGGACTCAAACCCAAGGTTTTTTACCCCATCACCTTAACAATGGTGTTTTTAGGCGTACAGCCTGAAGGAAGGCTCGAGAGAGCATTGGAAGTCGGAAGGAACAGCCATAGCTCTCTGATGCCAAGGGGAAAGCTTAAAAGAACTGAAGTTCCAATAGTACACGAGCCCTTTTCTTACCTCTGATAGCTGTCTACAATTTATTCAGACCTCGTTTATTCTGAAATAACTGGCTAGGAGACGCCAGCTAACAGCTAAATTAGAAATAGCTAATACAAATGTGTCCCATTAATTTTATGACTGATCAAATAACTGTAGCATTTTAGCTGGAATTGTTCTCCTCTTTCCTGTAATTTATGCACTGTTAAGTTTAGTGTTATCTGACATCTTTTTTTCTTGATCTTCTTTGATGGATACCTGATGAAGTCTGAGTGATGCCTAAAACAGCCAAATCCTAATTTTCCTGCTAAAGGTTTTATGACTCTTCCTTTATAAGCAGTCTTACTTTATAACAATAAAGGAGTAATTTTATTTTGAAATGCATGAATTGTTTCTGAAGTGACTCAAAGATTCTGAATTCAAGTTTTATTTCCAATCTTGGCCTGATATTTAGTTTTCCTGTTTGAACCATAGTATCACATTCAAGTTCAAATGTCAGTGGTACTTGAGTCTAAATTAATATGTTTTCAAACCTACATTGAGGTAGTGATTTTTTTATGAACTATGAAATAAAATATATATATGAAACAGAATTGTTGCTAGACCTTTTAGAATAGTCCTACCCCCCTTAGCTTCCCAAGTTTGTAAGTTATAGGGAAAAAAGGAAAGAATTAGCTAGTGTAGAGTATGACGAATTATCTGAAGACAAGGATGTTAAGTGGCAAAGTTGACTAGAAATATTAATAATGAAATTTATGGAATATGTTACAATGCTGTTGCTGTTATACTATCAATTTTTATGTTTTTCCTAATTGATTTCTTATAGAATTTGATGCTATTTTCTCTAATTCATTTGCCTATATTATTGTATGTATTTTTTGTATGTACATACAATTATTATTGTATGTAAAGATATGTTTTTTTTGGATCTTTATAAATTTTTTATAAAAAAATAAATTTTTTTTGGATCTTTATAAAATATATATTATATTGTGTATATATACATATATGCATGTATATGTATGTATATATATGCATGTAATATATAACATTTTAATATATTTATATTTTACAGGTTGTGTATTTGTACGCACATATATTTTTATTAAAGTTGTATTTAAAGAATGGGGAAGGCCCAAAGAAATCCTGGGAAATCCCACCCAGTTCCAGACACAATCTTTCAAGAAATTAAAGCTATCCTAGAAAATACTGTTTTTCTCTTGCAAATGTCCAGAGATAGTAATGTAATCACATTTTTGCCTTACTTGTCCTAAACAAATAAAGTAGTTAGGTACAGACTCATTGACTTAAAATTCCACTTAGTAAGGGGTTTTTAAAACACGTTCTACATTTTTAAAAATCACTATGTGTCCCTGGCATCAAGAGGATAATGTAGATAGCAGCATAGATGGAAAAGCTTCTCTCCCATCCCCCAAAGCCCGCTTCCTTTCCGTGAGCATCAAGGTTGTCACTGGTGCAATTGCCTTTCAGAATTTTTTTTTGTCAATGATGAGAGAGGCAATTACAAGCAGTTCCCCTCTGCATGACGCTGCCCGGAAGACAAGCAAATTGCATCTCTTGATGGATGCCAGCTATTATAGACGCCGGGTTGGAAATCTCCATATAGGGAAAGGAAAACGAACAGAGGGGAGACTGAACAAAAACACCAATACAGAGAGAGAAGTTTTCACAGAAAGGGAGAGGTGGTTGATTGTTGGCAGACTCGGATTTGGCAGAAGGATGAATACCACGAAATAGCTGTGACTATGTATATACTTCCACACATTCACATCCATCATTTTAACTTTTGAGATAGCAAATAAAAGTCACATATCTGAAACCTAACCAACTCAAACCGTATGTGTTTCTTAATGAATCGTGGAATCTGAAAATGGGCAACTTTGTGCCAGAGAAGGAACTGAAGTCATTAATGCTGCATGTGTAAGTACACGTACTTACTTGCGGTACACGGAGGATTTGCAAAATTTTGAAATACACTATTTGACTCCAATGAGATGTTCTGGGGAGTGAGCACTAACATTATAAATGCTTATAAGAACACCAAAACCTCCCAAAGATGCCGTTTGTTAGGAACGACAGTTCAGCACCTGACTTTGGGTCCTCGCGTGAGGAGACGTGATGGGCGAGAAGAAGATTTGATTTGATTTTTTTTAAGATTTTATTTATTTATTTGTTAGAGAGAGATACAACGAGAGGGAACATAAGCAAGGGGAGTGGGAGAGGGAGAAGCAGGCTTCCCACTGAGCAGG
>JAPYYJ010002072.1:0-13332 GCA_028533885.1 Nasua narica | reverse complement strand
GGGGGATGGAGGGAGGATCCCAGAGGACAGGGCTGGGAGAAGAAGCCGGGACGAGAGGAGAAGGAGGGAGGGCTCTCCACACCAGAGCCTGCTGGCCTTCTTTGGCAAGTCCTGGAGCTCAGCTCTGCGGGTGTCATTGGGGTGGAATCCCTTTATTCGCGGTCCCCAGGCACCTGCTTGCTCTTCCTTAAGGGCAAGGCTTCAAACCCTCAGGGCACCTCCCAGCCCCCTGTCCCGGGGGCCCTCCGTTTGCCCCTCCCATCCCACACCTTTGGTCCCTGGGCCTGGTCACACAGACACCCCCCGAGAGCCATCTGGCCAGGAGCCAAGTGTTAGCCTGCAAACCAATGGAAAACATGGCTCTCTGACTGCACAGGGCGCAGTGCCTTCTGAAATAGTTTTCTAAGGGCTTTTCACAAATGGACCGTTATAATTAGAATAAAATACGGAAAACAGTTGCTATTCCCTTAAAAGGCCGTGTAATCGTATTAGTCATACTGTTTACTGACATCGGAGGATGAAAACCATGCGAGCGTTTGGTTAAACTGAGGCTCCTGCGCCGATTATTTCAATTTTCAGTTTCAGGGCAACGTTTAATCTTCGATTTGCGCGGCAACTCTGCTTTGTGGCCTCAGGCGAGGGTGGCGGGGCGGGTGGTGGTCGCCAGACCCCCGGACGCAGCTGCATTAGAACTCTGAGCACTGCAAATAGCAGTGCTTCCTGGAACCCCAGGCTTTGCATGAGTGTCTGCGTAACTGCAGGTGTTTTGCACAAAAGCAGAGAGGCAGACTGGGTGTAATTTCCCACGTAATCCCGCAGGCCGCCGTGGGTCAGGGATTCGAGAACAGGGAGATTTTGTGGGCACTGGAAGCTAGCGTGGGAGAGCAAGGGTCATAGGTCCAGAGTCCCCAGGTCCCGGCAGGGTTCTGGATCCTTCCTGAGGTGGGTGCCTTTGCATGGTGCAAGCAGCTGACCCTGCTGGCCGGGCAGGCCGGGAGCTGGCTGCTCTCCCTCCCAGGTCGCCCACGGCCTGCAGGCTTCCCGCAGGAGGAGGTCCTGTCTCTACGCCACTGTCACAAGAGCTGGGGCAACCACGAGCGGTCACAGTGATCGGCTGCCCGTGTTGTACATATGTGGGAATTTCACAGAACTCATTTCCCAATTGTTCGTCTGGTAAAGAAGTTGGGTTTGACTCCCTCTCAGATTATTTTAAGGAAATCTGAAGTGAGATTTTCAAGATGGCCATGATGATTTCCTTGCTAACGTTGTTTTCCGTGTCCACGGGGCTTACCGTCTTATTGGGACTGGAGTCACTCTAGGTGCGTCGTGGCTTGGAGGACGGGAACCAGCCTCTCGTGTGCTGAAACGGGTTCCTGCTGGCACAGCGCACGGCCCCTCGGCACCTGGTTTGCCCTCAAGGTGGGGGAGGCAGCGAGGCCGTTGAGGGGGACCTGCCCCCAGGACACCTGCTGCTGCTGCTGCTCCTGGGACCCCAGGGAACGGAGTCAGCCCAGATGCCCGGGGACAGCAGCGACCCTTCTGGGTCCCCTCCCTCCTTCTGTGCCCCCTTCCCCCATGGTGGATGACAGATGAAGGGGTGCTCTGTGACCCTGCCCCCAAGGGCATGCAGCCCTGTAACTGGAGGGGTTTGTATCATCCTCCTGAGAATATTACCAGAGTCAGACCCAGATAAATATGGTTTTATTGCTCTCAAGAGTGTAACTATTGAGCTCTTCCATGGCATTTCTGCAGTTCAGAGTTTCGGTATGTGTAGAAAAGTGTCCTTCTCATTAATGTGTGTTTTTGCTGTTGTGGGTAGAGGCTGCTCATCCAGACACCTTCCCTCCCCATGTTCTGGCTCTTTCCCTCCGGCAAGCGCATCAGTTCAAGTCTGTTAACTTCATGCTGCCGTCTACCTTTCCGTTCCAGGGCCTGTGGTTTTTCAAAAATGTTTAACTCCTTCCCAGCCACCCAGTGTAGCGTAGCGCTTAAGAGATGAGACTCTGAGGTCAGAGTCAGGTTCCTCCGCACCACTGCCCAGCGATGTCCCGTGGCCTTGGCAGGTTCTCCTCTGTGTGCCGTGTCCGTGGCTCGTGTAGCGGCTGATAACAATACTCCCAACTCAAAGCCTTATTGTGGGATTAAGTACTGAGGCTAGTGTCGAACACAGTCAGAATTTAGCAATAAATCTTGGATATTATGATGTAGGTCCACAGCCCCCCATGATACATAGTCTCCATATTGGCACCTGAAAACTCATAAAACTGGAGGTGAGCCAACTGTCAATCCAAGTGACGACAGCCTAGTTTCCATCCATGGTGATGGCAGCCTCGGTCTGGGCCAGCCCTCCCACAGGGAATGACTAGAGGAGCTGGAGAAAGAGACAGAACATTCTCTTGGAAAGCACTGGAGAACTGTGGAGTTCTGGGGAAGGAGAGAGACACGAAGGCGGAGTCTATCTGTGGTTTCTGGAAGCAGCGGCTCAGAAGCCGGGGACACAAGCGAGGTTTCAGTAGGTGCTGGGGGCTGAGAATCCAAAACGTGGAGTCAAACTTCGGTAACTAGAAGATGTCAATTGTGGTCTCCAGGACAAGCATGGAGAGAGTTGCCAAAGAATAGGTAAGCATCAAGCTAACAGAGATAGCAAATAGAATAACAAAAATATTTGATGAATCTGAAAGTTGGCAAGAAAAGAGGTACAGGAACACAGAAGAGGAAGGATGGATAGAAAGCAAATTGTAAGAATGTGCATTCGTCTCAAATACGTCAGCGACCCCTAGGCTTTGGTTTGGGACCTCCAAAGTTTACAACTCGAGAAAAATGATACACCAGAAGTAGAGGAGTCCACAGAGACTAGCGTTCAGCCCCTCAACCGCAATTGGATTAAGGTGACCTGTGAGTATTAATGACATCATAGCAAAACTGCTGGAACCATAGGCAAAGAGAAAATCTTAAAAAGAGCCAAAAAGCAGCCCCCCCCAAAAAAAGAAGAAGCCCACATATTACTTTGGGTGAAGCAGTACCAAGTCTGACATCTGACTTTTCAACAGAATGAGGTAGTGCACGCAGGCCTGAAGGGCGAGGAAGACAGGGGCCTGCCCGCACTCCCACGCTGGGACTCGAGCCCTCCGACAGGAGCCCAGTAAGGACAAACAAGAGACAAGCAAGAATCATCAAAGAGAACGGAAAATAAATACCAGTGATTTTTATACGAGCAGAAGAAAAATGATTCCCGATGGAAGTTCAGGGAAACAGAAAGGAATTAAGAGCAGAGGGAAGGGTAAATAGGAGGGTGTATTTAAAAGCGTGTTTGTAATAATAATGTCTTGTGGGTTTTTAATGTAGAGAGTCTCAGAATAGAACAGCATACAAGTTGGGAGGTGGTTAATGGAACTAAATTGTTCCTTTCTTTTTTCAAAGATGTGTTTATTTATTTTAGAGAGACAAAGAGAGAGCGTGTGCGCATGCATGGGGAGAAGGTCAGAGGGAGAGAGAAAATCCCAAGTGGACTTCCTGAGCACGGAGCCCAAAACGGGGCTCCATCTCATGACCCTGAGACGGTGACCTGAGCTGAAACCGAGAGCTGGACATTTAACCGACTGAGCTGCCCAGGTGCCCCTGGAGCTAAACTGTCCTAAGTAGAAGGATAAACGTAGTCTTAAATGTATATATGTATACATACGAAAGTTAGTAATGAATCATCAAAGAATCTGACCTCAAAAGCAAATTAAATACAAAGGAAGTAAGATGATGGAAATAAATACAGAAATATAAAGTAATGAATTAGAAAATAAATATACAATATGGAGATCTAAGAAAGCCAAAGCCTGTTCTCTGAAAAGAATCTTCGAGGGGAGCCTGGGTGGCGCAGTCACTGAGTGTTTGACTCCTTATTTAGGCTCAGGTCACCGTCTCAGGGTCATGAGATCGAGCCCGTGTTGGGTTCTGCACTCTGCGGGGAGTCGGCTTCTGTCCTCCCCTCTCCCTCTGCCCCTCCCTCGCTCTCACCAGTGCATTCTCTCTGTCCCTCTCACATAAGTAAATACATCTTTAAAAAAAATTTTTTTTGAAAATTGATAAATCCCTGATGACATCCGGAAAATATCAGGACCCAAGACGGAATATCACTAAAGAAATTGCAGTCGTTACAAAGATTGTAAGAGGAAAACCGTTATGACCAATTTTGTGGAAATAAATTTCAACATTTAGGTGAAATTACCAAAAATGGACTCAGCAAAAAGCAGAAAAATCTGAATATTCTTATTAGAGTAAAATATTCTTATCAGAATTAAACGTCACATTTATAATTCTGTTTTTCCGCCCAGGCGCCCAGGCTGTGCTCTACGTTCATGGTTTTATCAGCAAACCCTATCTAACTCTTCTAGCCCAAGTCATACGAACCCTATTCGAAATCTTCCAGAGAATAAAACAAGAAGAAACACTTCGCAATTTCTTTCAGAAGAGTCAAATAATGTGAAAAATTGAAATTTGACAGAGACATTGCAAGAACAGAAAAATCGAGTTGAACCTCAGTCACAAAAGTCGATTTTAAAACCCCGGAGTATTAGCAGACCGAATCCAGTGATGCAACAAAAGGTAATTGTCACGTCCAAGTGATAGTTCTTTTAAAACATGGGATTGATTTAACATTTGAAAGTCAACGGATGTAATTCAGCATATTATCAGAGCAAAAGAGAAAACTCATGATGGTTTACCAGCTGGGGGGAAAGAGCATTTGATAGAACTCTTAGGAAATAAGGAAATAAAAGTAGATATAGTTTAAACTGATAAAGGAGCTAGAAATCCCCCCTCCACACACACACACCATCGTATCAGAGGGTGAAATACCTGACTCTCCACGGAAGGCCGGGAACAGACCAGAGTGTGCTCTCACCACTTCTGGAATGTGCTGGAGTTCCTCACCAGTGCAATAGGAAGGAAGAAGAAGTAAACTTTAGAGTAACTGGAAAGTAAGGGATAAAACTACCATTATTTGGAGATGGTGTATTTATGTGCATAAAATTCCTAAAGAGCATATAGAGAAATTACTGGATTTAATCTACTCTCATTCCAAAACGACTCCGAATTCAGTGTCAACTCTATTTCTCTGCATTGCCAACCAATATCAGCAAATGAAATTGAAAAGCTTTGCCATTAATAACAGTGTTAGAGGGACTACAGGAATAGCATAGTCTCGACGCAGAATTAAGCATGTATGAACATTTGAGTTAATTTAATGGTGGTGCCGGAGGCAGATAGAAAGCTGGCTTTTTTTCAGTAGATAATACTGGGTCAACTGGCATCCATGTGGGCAAGAAATAAATTTCGGCATTGCCTCACCACATGAACGAGACAAATGCCTGCCAATCTGCTGATATCATGTGGAAGGAAAAATGAAAATGAAAGTCCTATTCATCAGGGATAAGATTTAGAAATCAGACTGTTAAAATGAAGAACTTCTGGCCATCAATGGAGCCCATCAAGAGGCAGATTCCAGAGTGGGAGATATTTGTAATACAGTAACCACAGATGAAGCCTCTACAGACCTCTCTCTGTCTTACTGTCCCTCCGTCCATCCATCCCCCACCTACCTACGTACCTACCTACCATCCATCCATCCATCCATCATCTATCTTTCTATCATCTTATCTCCTCCTTTCTTCAGACACTAAGATCTTAGTGTCCAACTCTGGTGACCTTGCCATATTTTGGTGTTCTGCACTCAAAACCCACCATGACCCAGAGGCGTATTCAAACCTTCACTCTGAGTCAGTACACTCGTCTCTTCCTTCACGGAGCTTGCAAGCAGAGCACGATTCTGGTAAATGAAAGCACGCCAGCTCCATAGCCCAAGATCTATCTGTCCTCTGCCCTGGATGCTTGAGACTTCACGTGTGTCCTCTTTTCTGAACACATTCCGCAAGATGGATGGGGGAGTAAAGCTATGGTCTGTCTACACAGGCAAGGTGCTCTCTAGCTGCCCCCTTGCCCACCAGCTGGTCATGCTGAAGACTTCTCTCTCTTATGAGCAATGAAGTTAACCTTTGCCTTCAATCCTTCAACTTGGCTGGGGCAGTCAGCTCCGCTTCTCGTCCACTTCCAGAATCTTACACAAGATGCTCATGAGCCCAGGAACTAAGTGGCTGCTCGGTGGAGGGTCATGTGAACCCAGTTACGTGTTCTGGACGTGGTTTAGTATAGTTGCTCCTATGCGTGTCTGCCTGAGTTAGAGGAGCCTCCCCTGACGGCACCTTCTTCTGAGAGATTCTCCAGATCGCCACAGAGCCTGACGTCCTACAGCATTGGCATCGTGTCTCTCATGGACCTACGTCAGGTCACGGGAGCCACTTGTTTTCCTGCTGCTTCATGAAACCCAGACATTGTGTTGAGGGACAGAAGCACACAGGAGCAGAGAGGGTTGTCAGTGAAATCACAGCCTCCTGAATCGCAACATAGGCGTGACGGTATGCGTTAGGGGAGAGCAATCGGCAACACGCAAATTGTACTCAATGGCAGTGGTTGTATGATTTGAATTGATGTGAGAGTTTGAGTCAGGACTGTTGTGGTCATAATTTAAAAATGC
This sequence comes from Nasua narica, assembly GCA_028533885.1. Classification (NCBI taxonomy): domain Eukaryota; kingdom Metazoa; phylum Chordata; class Mammalia; order Carnivora; family Procyonidae; genus Nasua; species Nasua narica. The sequence continues at coordinate 6,749 of JAPYYJ010002072.1, read as the reverse complement.
TGATAGAACTTCATGAATATAATGATGTTTCGGATTTTCTCTTCTTTCTTATATTAGTTTCAGCAGCCCCTTAGTTATGTCAGTTTCATATCTGCCCACTCCCGGGATCCAAGTAAATGGTCTGGTCAGAAATCGAACCTTTGTTAGCCATTAGCCATCAGGGAGATTCAAATCAAAACTACACTGAGATATTACCTTACACCAGTTAGAATGGCCAAAATCAACAAGATAGGAAACAACAAATGTTGGAGAGGATGTGGAGAAAGGGGAACCCTCTTCCACTGTTGGTGGGAATGCAGGTTGGTGCAGCCACTTTGGAAAACAGTGTGGAGATTCCTGAGGAAATTAAAAATAGAGCTACCCTATAACCCTGCAATGTCACTACGGGGTATTTACCCCAAAGATACAGATGCAGTACAAAGAAGGGCCACATGTACCCCAAATGTTCATAGCAGCAATGGCCACAATCGCCAAACTGTGGAAAGAGCCAAGATGCCCTTCAACAGACGATAAAGAAGGGCCAAGGGCCCTTGGATAAAGAAGGGCCAAGATGCCCTTCAACAGACGAATGGATAAAGAAGTCCATATATACAATGGAATATTATGCCTCCATCGGAAAGGATGAAAACCCAACTTTTGTATCAAAAGTTTATAGGACTGGAGGAGATTATGCTGAGTGAAATAAGTCAAGCGGAAAGAGTCAGTTATCTTATGGTTTCACTTACATGTTGAGCATAAGGAAAATCATGGAGGACATTGTGAGAAGGAAGGGAAGCGTGAAGGGGGGAAATCAGAGGGGGAGATGAACCATGAGAGACTTGTCTGAGCAACAACCTGAGGGTTTTGGAGGGGAGTTGGGCGAGCCTGGTGGTGGGTATTGAGGAGGGCACAGATTGCATGGAGCACTGGGTGTGGTGCATGAACAATGAATCTTGTAACACTGAAAGAATAAACTAAAATTTAAAAAAAGAAAAAGAAATCGACCCTTTGGAGAAGCTCGTGGGGCGGGGGGAGGTAACGCGGAGGAGGGGTAATTTCCATTTTCCATTAGGCGCGAGGGCCCTTCCGTGTGTTCCGAAGCTGTTAAACCTCTTAGCGAGTAATTCTGCTTCTCTGGAAAGCTTTATGATTGTATGACAGACACGTGTTCATACAGCCCAGGAGACACTGCAACATTTTCTGCCCTTCAAGTGTAATTCCAGGTCAAGAGCAAACGGTCACCCCGACCACTGAAAAGGAAGAAGGACCCAAAACAAAGGTTTTTTATTCTTTTCAATGGAAGTCCAGTTTCTTAAGTTCTTGCCTTATCTTCTGTGCCCAGTGATAGGCTCCCCTACAAGAGGGGCTTGTGGCGTTAAACAGGCTGGGTTTCCCACCCCCGGGGACCCCCGAGGGTGGTATGACGCTGGGCACAGGAAGTGAGGCTGCCTCTCCCGTGGCACCCACACCTGGCGCCCGGGGCTGTCTGCCACCCTCCTGTGCACCAAGACAGACACCAGCTGAGGGCCTTGCGGGTGCTCCACACCTGGTAGAGTCAAGGGGCACAGGGCAGCGAGCAGGGGGTCCCAGCGGAGGCGAGAAGCCAGAGGTCCGGGCTGCGGCTTGAATTGGAAGCTCTCTGAGCTTCAAAGTTCTCATCTCGCAGGTGAGGGGACGGGGCACGTGCTTGTTCAGGCCTCTTCTAGCCCTGACATTCTGGATGCCCTCTGCATGCATAACGCAAGGTGCCTTTCCAGTCGGATGGCTCCCGGGGCGGCTGAACTGGGCCACGTGGTCAACTGTCCACGGGTGTGTCCAGCTGTTAGTAGGTAAGGCTTTAAAAACGTCCCCATGGGCGCCTGGGGGGCTCAGTTGGTTGAGCGACTGCCTTCGGCTCAGGTCATGATCCTTGAGTTCTGGGATCGAGTCCCACATCGGGCTCCCAGCTCCACGGGGAGTCTGCTTCTTCCTCTGACCTTCTCTCCTCTCATGCTCTCACTTTCTCTGTCTCTCTAATAAATAAATAAAATCTTTAAAAAAATAAAAATAAAAACGTCCCCATAATCGGTTTGGAAATCATATGCTCCTAAACTCGGGAGAATTTTTATTCCAAGGAAACTGTTTTTGCTCAGCACGTCTCCTCGTCACATACGTGCCTGGTCTAGTAGTGAGGTCAGCCAGCTCTGGATCGAGGATGCCTTCATTTCGGGATGGTTCATGGATGGGAGACGTGGGCTGGCTTGGACATTCGGCACAACGTGTGGCAGTGCCCTTGCTTACCATGTGGCTGCTCGCTGTCTCCTTCCTTTTTCCTTCTGTCTTCCCCTTATCTCAGAGATAGTTACTGCTTTGTGCTAACATTGTGCCCTGTGCTCATGGACAGCGGGGCCGGGGCAGGAGACTTGGAAAGACCCGCAGGAGCCGGTGGAAGTGGGCCTCACACCCAGCGGTCATCCTGGCTGCCTCTCAGTGTCGGTGTCGGCTCTTTCCTGGCTGTGCGGGGAAGGGGCAGGAAGTGAGCTTCCTTCCAGGGCGCGTGTTGTGTACTGATTGTGCGCTAAGTGCCTGGGAGTGAACGTAGGTAAAGAGCATGTTGTAAGCGAAGGGCTATCATCAGGGAAGAGGTGAAATGAGCACTCCAAGAAATAGCACTCCGAGCGGCAGAGGGAATTCGCTGGAGGACGCCATCCCAGCTGTTCTCAGGAAAGGCTTCACAGAGGCTGCGGCCACTCAGGAGGACCTCGAGAGGCAAACTTGGCTTTAAGGCACGTGGACGGGATGGAAGGAGGACGTCGAGGGAATGAAAACAATGGAGGTGTGGACGGGGTTTCCCGAAGTGTAGCTGGAGGGATGATTTTAAGTGATGCACAGGACAACATTTTTTTTTTTAATTTTAAGAGTCTTGAATGTATTTCTTTATATTGGACAAATGCATGTATTTCTTTGCCAGTATAAGCTGGAGTTTTAGATTTTTTTTTTTTTTTAAATTTATTTATTAGAGAGAGAGAGACTGAGAATGAGAGGGGAGAAGGTCAGAGGGAGAAGCAGACTTCCCGCAGAGCCGGGAGTCCGATATGGGACTCGATCCCGAACTCCGGGATCATGACCTGAGCCGAAGGCAGTTGCTTAACCAACTGAGCCACCCAGGCGCCCTAAGCTGGAGTTTTAAAAAAAAAGTAAGTTTCTTGGGGATTCTGGGTAGTGGAGGCAGTGGTGCCTGTGGAAATCTGAAGCATAGCATGCATCCCCTAAGTAAAATACAGAAGAATAAAGGAGACAATAAAATCTTGCAAAACCGATGTCCTCAGCATAACTAGAAGACTGAGAATGATCCAATAAAAAAAAAATCTCTGTAATTAGGAACAGAAGCCCCAGATGCAAGGAGTGGAGCCCCAGGTTCCAGTGTTTGCAGAGAAAAAGTGCAGCTCACAAGGGCAGAGGGGACGTCTGGTGGGTCTGAAGCTGACCTGAAGTCACTGCTGGAAAGAGGAAGGCACCCTCAGTATGAAAATGTCAAGTTCTCCGGTGGATCAAAGTACCCAACGTAAAGAAGATGCTTCAAAGTGAGCTCTTGAGAGGTTAATGCTTGAGGAGGAACTGGGGCAACAAAAAAGCAGAGGTGAATGCTACACCATGAAGAGAGAAAGAAGCAAGGGCACATACAGTCCCAGAAGGAAAGCAAAGTCAAGGGACATGCCCTGCCTGCCTTCGTGGCCGCTCCCAGGTGAGGACGATGATCCCTTAGGAGGGAGTCACAGCCCACTGCGCGGGCAGGCAACGGAGAGGGCTAGTTTGGGCCAAGTATCTCACCAACCCTGCCAGGTCAACATAAATGCAGAAGCACAGACTGTTTTTATCTGCACAAAACTGCCATAAAAAGGCAATTTAAAAATAGGACTTGAAACGATTCAATGAGAATAAGACAGTTTAAGAAGGTGTGAATACAAACAAGACATCCAGAACAAAAATACAAACTGTCATCAGTATAAAAATGAATAAAGTTGAAATGAAAAAGCAAGGAAAACACATCAGTTAAACAACAAAGCCACACATATAATCCACACAGTAATTATGATGACCAAATAATAGGTCATTTCAAAAACGGTGCTCAGATGAACACAAAGACAGATTCAGACCCCTTTGTCATACCATTCACAAAAATTAACCCAAAATGGATCATAGATCGAAGTGTAAGATCTGAAACTATAAAATTTTTTTTTTTTAAAGACTTATTTATTAGAGAGGAGAGAGAGCAGGGGGTGGGGCAGAGGGAGAGAGAAAATCCCAAGCCAACTCCCTGCTGGTCACAGCCTGACCTGGGGCTTGATCCCAGGACCCTGAGGTCATGACCTGAGCCAAAATCAAGAGTCACATGCTTAACCGACTGAGCCACTCAGGCATCCTAAACTATAAAATCTTTAAAAGAAATTTTAGGGGTGCCTGGGTGGTTCAGTGGGTTAAAGCCTCTGCCTTCGGCTCAGGTCATGATCGCAGGGTCCTGGGATTGAGCCCCACATCGGGCTCTCTGCTCAGCGGGGAGCCTGCTTCCCCCTCTCTCTCTGCCTGCCTCTCTGCCTACTTGTGATCTCTCTGTCAAGTAAGTAAATAATATCTTAAAAAAAAAAGAAAATTTAAAGGGAAACACCTTCATGACTTTGAGTTAGGCAAAGATTTCTTAGATTAACCACCACACACATGATTCATGAAGGAAAAACATGATAAATAGGACTTCATTATAGTTAAAAATTTCGGCATGTCAAAATATACCATTAAGAAAATAAAAAGACAATCCGCAAAGTGGAAGAAAATGTTTGCAACTCATATATTTGACAAAAGATTTATATCCAGAAGGTCTAAAGATTTCTTACAAAATAATAGGACAGAGAAAATTAAAAGGGAGTAAAAGGCTTGAATAATTTCTCCAAAGTAGACCTATGAATGCCCAATAATCACATAAAAAAGATGACGAGCAGTGTTAGTCGTGAGTGAAATGCAAATTAAGATCGCAGCGAGGTACCCTTTAGCGCACGCACTCACTGCAGTGGCTCCTGATCCAAAAGATGGCAGGAACAAGACACCTCACCTTGGTGAGGTGTCTCTGGAGACACAGGAAGTCCCCTCCCTGCTGGTGGGAGTGTCGCTGGTATAAGTGACTTTGGAAAATGGTTTTGCAGTTGCTTAAAATGTTGGACACATATTCACTACAAGACCCCCAAATTGTCTTCATGGGTACCCAAGAGAAACGAAGACATATTTCCACACAGTCTTTCTTGTGAATGCTTACAGCGGCCTCACTCATAACAGCCAGAACGTGGAAACAACCCAATCTCCATCACCTCGCGAAAACCCAATACGATATATCTCTGTACAGGGGAATCCTATTCACAAAGACAAAAGATAGAGTAGTATTTGCTACAACACGATGAACTCAAAAACATTAATTCTGGGTGAAAGAAACCAGGCAAAGAATACCACGTGTTGTGTGATCCCATTTATACGAAATATCCAGAAAAGGTATATCTGTAGGGACACAAATGAGTCGGTATTTGCCTGTTTTGAGGATAGGAAGAAGGACCAGCTTCAGAAGGCCATGCGGTTATTTTTTAGGGGTGATGGAAATGTTCTAGAATTAGATTGTGTTGGCTGTAGAGCTCTGTAAATTTATTAAAAAAACATTGAATTTTACACTTACAGTAGGTGAATTTTATGATGCGCTAATTAGACTTCAGTAAAGCTGTTAAAAAAATGATGACAGGGTTGAAACCGAATGTACCAATCTTATCAATACAGGTGAATGGGCTTAGCCCACTGTAAAGAGAGAACGATTTCCAGTTTGCTTCAGAAAGGACGTCTCGGAAGTGATCTGTATGGGGCAGACTCACCGACAACAGAAGGGTTCAAGGTGGTGAAAGCAAAACCCACGTGCAGAAAGGCTGTGTGTTCAAACGAAGGTCAGGGTAGTGGCACTTCGACTGGACCCGGTAAACTCCAAACATAGTCAATAACAAAGACAGATGCCCTTTACGACTAAAAGCCCTAATTCACAAGGAGTTTCCGATAATTGTGACTATCCGTATACCACATGGCCAAAGAACCAGCTTTGAAAGGCAACGACTACCAGAGACTCCAGGGGGCTTACACGGACACGAAGTCTTCAGCGCCTCGCTCTCATACAAGGGAGAGAAAGGGCTCAAAACATCAGTTAGAATCCAGAAGATGTAAAAGACATAATAAAGTAGATTTTTGGAAATGTTAAAATTTACACCCTAATAATTCACAATATTCACATAAAACACACAGGAAATGTTAACAAAAACTGACCACTTGTCAGGTTCTAAAGAAAATAATATTAAGTTTAATGGGGCAGGAAGGTTGCAGAGAACATTTTCGGATCAAAGTACAATGAAAGTGGAAGGCATTAATGAAATAAAAAAAAAAAAAAACAACCCTTCTGTCAAAGTTAAAACTCTATCAACTCCTGAATGAAGGGCTAATACAAACCCAAATTACAGAATTCACAAAAAATAGTGACAATGAAAACAATGTGGCGGGGAGCAAGACCCCCCCACCCCCGTCCCCTTCTGGGTCCTTCCGGCCGGACTGACACAGATTCACGGGAGGAAATCAAATGTAAGGGCGTGCCTGCGGGGAACCCACACACAGGTGGAAATTCCAGAGACCCTTGGGCACCGAGAGGTCCCTGTGTCATCGTGACCTCAGGAGAAGGGGCTGGGGGTCTGGGACGTCAGAGGGAAGGGACGCGATGCCCA
>JAPYYJ010002071.1:0-13332 GCA_028533885.1 Nasua narica | reverse complement strand
ATCACACCACACACACACATACACACCATACACCACACACACACACCACACACACACACACACCACACCCCCCCACACATATCACACCACACACACACATACACACACCACACACATACACACACACACCACCCCCACACACATATCACACCACACACACACATACACACCACACACACATACACACCACACACACACATATCACACCACACACACATACACACACCACACACACACACACCACACACATACACCACACACACCACACACACACACACACCACACACATATCACACACACACATACACACCACATACACACACACAGCACACAAACCACACACACACATCACACCACACACACAATCACACACACACACACACACACACACACCACACACTCCTTCGTCTCTCACCAGGCAGCGTCCGGCCACGCAGATGTCTAGTGCTCCAGGCTGACACAGGGTCCCATCCTGGACCTTTTCCGTGTGACGGACATAGAAACGGAAGCCACGGGGACGGCAGTTCAGTTCACAGCGTTGGGAGCCCTGAACTAAGAAAAACAGGGCGGGAGAGTGGTTAGCTGGAGTCCCTGCTGGGAGGCTGACAAAGGTCCCGTCTTGGCTTTAGGACCACCTGAGCTCGCCTACGTCTGCATGCATGGAGGAAACAAGACAACTCTGTGTTCTGAAAGGTTGCCCTGAGGGTCATGCAAAACTTGAGTCAGGTCAGTTGAGGTCACTGGGATCAGCAAAAGGCTTGGGAGCCGTGAGAGAGAAGAGAGACCTGAAACCTATGATCATGTGGGCTCACGAAGGGGTTTCTCAGCATCGGGTTGACACAGGCCGAAAATCCAGCGGACAGTAACTTGGGAGCAAGCGGTCTAGTGCCCCTAGACACGCGGCCCACTCCGCTGTCGCCACCAGCAAGGAGGGTCTCTCTGGCGACGCCCTTCTCACGCCACGGCCGCCTCACCTCCTGGGACGGACTTCTTCCCAGAGGAAGGCAGCCAACGGGCACCTCTGTACACCCCCTCTCCCCGCCTGACCCCTCTGCGGGGTTACCCCTCCCCATCTGACAGCTGGGCCCTGTCGGAAACCCACTCCCCTTTCCCGGCCCGTGCTGTCTCTTCACCCCAACACGGAGAAATAAGAAAATATTACACCGAGGGGAAATGCAAGGGCCTACGGAAGAGAATAGAGGGGCCGGTGTCTCCCTCTCCCCATGATCTCCCAGTCTGAAGCCAGGCAGGGGGCGGAGGCGGGGCTGGAAACCTCACCTTCGGTGAAGGGCTCCCACTGGTAGAGCTGGCCCATGAACTCCTGGGAGTCAAAGGCTGCACACTGCAGGGCTCGGGGGTCTGGCTGCTCAGGGGGGCAGGGCTGAGGTGGGGGGATACAGAGGAGTCAAAGCTGGGGAGGAAAATGGGGGTGTGGGTCAGGGCTGGATATGGGGGTGTGGGGGGGGGAGGTCAGGTCTGTGGAAGAGCTCCAAGGCCCCTACCCTGAGGAGGTCAGATGGCAAGGCCCGTCACCCTCAGGTCCAGATCTGACAAGCTGAGGACCCAGACTTAGGGTCAGGGAAGCAGAACTGCAAGTCTGGGGAAGGGATGGTCCAAGGAAGAACTCACCGCTTGGCTGCAGGCTCTCAGCTGCTCACTCTCCCCAGAACATCTTGGCACAGGGCTGTTGGGAGCAAAGAGGCTCCAGAGCGAACTGGAGCGGGGGCCGTCACTCAGCAGAGGCAACCAACCATCTGGGTAGTGGGGGGCGGACTCCATGAGGGACCCATGGAGATTCCCCCCAGGTCGCCAGTGCTCCTGGCTCTGGTGGCCTCTGCCCCGAGGGACAGAAAGGAAAGGATTAGGGTGTCTCTCGGCCACCTGGAGACTAGCCCAACCCTGAGAATCTGGCATTCTTGGCTGAGGGGGCACATGGAAGGAGCTACTCTCTCCTGGGGAGGGGATGGACGAGGCGGGCTCTGTGCCAGAGGCCTGGGCTCTGGGGTGGGGGCGTGTGGGGACAGGCCTGGTTCTAGAGGGCACCTCTGTCTGAGCAGCTTCAGGGCCTGGGGGTTCTGCTGGGGGGGGTGGGGGGTGGGCAGAAACTTCTGTAGGAGGGAGGTGAGTTTGAGCTGTGTGGTTTGTGGAGGATGATTCTGTTCTTAGAGTCAGGGATGGAAGATCTGAAGTCTGGGAGAGCTCAGCTCTGGGCAGCCTCCCGGGGTGCCTGCGGTTCCGATGCAGCGGCAAAGCAAAGGGCACTCTCCCGTAACCAAACATTCCTGGCTTGATGGGGTCTCGAACCCGGGACCTGAGAACGTGTAGCAGACATGGGGTCACAGCTCTGGCTGGCTCCGACCCTGCCTCCCCAGCCTACTTCCTAGCACCGAAAATAAGCCTCCCAGAGCCAAGCATCCTTTGCTCTCTTTCCTTCATTTCCCGAACCCCGCCCCTCACGAAGGCCCCGCCCCCAATAGGTCCCGCCCCCTCGAAGACCCACCCCTCACCTCCGAGCTCCTGGACTCTCCCGGGCCTCCGCTCTCCCTAGTTGGGAAGCAGGACCTCGACGTGGGCCACCTCTTCCCCGAGGCTGTGGCCTGTACAGGGGGAGGGTTTCCCGGGAAGTCTGAGGTCTGGGGCTCTGACCTCGGGGGAGCAGGGCTTCTGGATGTCTTGGGGGCCGGGGTGGGAAGGGCAGGCCCTGGTGGAGTTGAGCTGTAGGGAGCTGACATGTCCGGCTCCTGCGCTGCACCCCAACTCCACAGGGCTGGGAGCAAGAGGCCCACTGCTCCCAAGGACCCCAGACTCCCTCAGGGCCCTGACCCTCCTCGGGTGGTGTCTGAAGAGAGTGTCCAGACAACACCTATGTGGACAAAAAGGTCAGACAAAATTAGAAGGATTTTCAAGGGACTGTACAGGGCATCTAGTCCGGTACCCGAGGGTGGGGGCAGTTGTTACTGGTCCAAGGTCACATTCAATAGCAGAGGTGAGACTTGATGTTATTTGGCAAGGAGTTAGTGAGTCGGGGGGTGGGAGGAAGGCAAATGTGAAAGGCGCCACGTTTCATCAGAAGCTGCAGAAAACGGGACGCCCGGCCTGGAGAAGTGGGGTGGGCGCGAGGGAGGACGACAGGATCACAACCTCCGGCCCATGGCATACCTCCTGATCCAGACAGAGCTCAGGGAGGGACAGAAGCAGCATCAGACACAACCGGGGCCTGCAAACCGCCCAGAGGAGGTGTTATGACATCGCCCCCCTCAGCAGGCTCCCCACATCCTGATGCCAGCTTCTCAGAAAGCAGAAGCTTCTCCGCACTTGCCCCTGCCCGGCCCAGTAATGGCCTTTCCCTCACTCGCAGGGACAGAGCCGCCCCTCGGGCCGGCAGCCCCACACTTACCTGCCCGCCCACTTCTCCATCGCTCCTCCCGCGATGCCCCAGGCCAGGGAGAGGGGACCGGAAGTAAACACACTACTCAGGCATCTGGGCGTGGAGGGGGCGCACTCTGTGGGGACAGAAGCCTGGTGGTTACCTCTCAAGGCTCCTCAGAAGGACATCTCGGAGTCAGAATGGAAGGGTGGGGGAAGACTGGCCCACCCCTTTATGACCCTAAGGGTGAGAGCAGGAAGGGGTGCTGCCCTTTCCTGCTCGCTGAGGCCAGAGGGGTCTGACCTCAGCCTCCCGACCGTGGCACAGTCCCCTCCCCTCATCCTGCAGGAGCTCCTCAGCTCCTCCCTCCTCCTCCCTCCTCCAACTAGGGACTGTTTCCAGGCCAGCTCAGGCCACACAGGCACACGCGTCTTCCCTGAGATGATTTTCATCTGGTTTGCCTCCTGCTCTTTCAGAGGTCCTGGACAGTTGAGGGAGGCGTGGGTGAGGACACCAGATACCCACTCTGAGGAGCTGACAAGAAGCCCCTTGGACTTTCCTGTTCTTACTTGCCTCCCAGCCTTTTCTTCCGTTTTATTTTAACTAAGCTCCTTCTGGAACATTCTGGCACATCTCCGCCAGCCTCAAACGCTTTCTAGCCAAGAGATAAACTAAGTGGGCTGATGGCTTAATCTCTAGAGAAGCAGGTGATTTAACCTCCCTCTAGGGACCAGCGTCCCTCAGCATTGGTTCAATAGGGGCTTATTGCAGGCCCGGTGATGATGGGCTGGGGGACCCCCGGAAGGAAAGATGCAGCCCGTGCTCCCCAGTCATAGTCCTGTCATTGTCGAGGAGCCAGGAAGTCCATCCTGAAGTCTAGCTTTCATCATCAGGGAAGTGGAGCTTAGAATCCTACCCTGGTCTCAAAGCCACCCATTCCGGAGTCCTCTCCAGCCCCTTGGTGCTCAGTATGAGGCCTTCCCACCCCCGCTCCTCAACCCGCTCTTAGTTTTGCTTTCCAGGAAAAAAAAAATGTTTCTGTTGGATCTGAAAGGCACCCGGGAGAGGAATCCAAGGAGCTAATGCCGAGGTGGGCCAGCTTGGGGGCAGGAAAATGACAGAGGGAAGGGCAGGAATGTACTTGGGGGTAGCAACACTCTCAGCCCCACTCCCCTCCCTGAGACTCCAAGACCTGGAGGTTCGAGGGAGGGTTTGCAGAGGCTGAGCCTGAATGCCCAGGGTCACCTCAGCTGTTTTGGGTTGGGAAGGGGTTGCTGATGGCTGCTCCTTCCCCTGGCTGGGCTAGCCACTGAGGTCAGCAACTCCACCCTGATGGGGGCGTAGGGGCTCCCGAGAAGGGCCAACGGTCCACCCAAACCTTCAGCTCTCTCCCTGGTTCTGTTGTTTGAGGTTGAAGAGGAGAGATGGGGGTGACCGTCACTGTCTGCCCCTTCTCTACTGCTGGGTACCATCTCCACTGCTTCTCTCTGCCCCCCTCACCCCCCACCCCCCGGTCTCTATCTTGCTGTCTCTCTCTCTCTATGGGTCTACCCAGTACACATAATCCCGTCCTGAGCTGGGTTTGGCTTTGGCAGTTCCCGGGAGAAGTGAGGGGTGGGGGGTGGGGGTGACGTGAACTCCTGGAGCCCTGGCCAGGCCTGGCTCCCTCTCTGGAAAAGTCCTACCCCACCCCCTGCACAGCTGGGCAGGGGACCCACACCCCCTCCGCTGCAGAAACAGACACACATTTGTGCTCCTCACCCCTTTTCATGTTCCTCATCTGCTGTGTCTCTCTGCCCAGGGCGAGGAAAGGAGAGGTCAGAAGTGGTCACCCCGATGGCAGGCCAGACACTGGTCCGGACAAACCTGGACTCCTCCTGGTCACACCTCCACACTGGCCAGTGAGGATCAAGGAGGAGAGACCTGGGCAGGGGTAACCCCTTCACCCCCAGAGGGACCCACTTCTGGGAAGTGGGTTGCTGCTGCGGGGGAGAGGGTGGGACAGCGTGTTACAGGGCCAGCTGGAGAGTCCGTGCCCTGGGTCGGAACTCCTTGGTCCTCACCGTGCCCTCAATTCCTGGGTCCCGGAGGACCATCCAAACAGGTGTCCTTCCTTTCCAGTCATCAGGCTGAGCCGGATCAAGGGCACCCCTCGGCAACCCGCCCAGCGTCCCTGACCCCAGCTCCAGGATTTATGGGGGTGGCCGGGGCACACATCCTCGAAGGAGCACCCTCCTAGAGGAGGAGGGCAGGAGGCGCCCGCGGTGCGTGCGGGGAGGTCCTGGGTATGTTTTCCAACTTTACTCCGTGACTTAGTAGGAATTTTGCCTGATTCTCCGCCCGGTGATGGGGCCAGAGTTCCACAGGATCCGAAACCCCCTCCCCAGGAATTCGACCCCTGGAACTGGAAGATCTAACGAGGCTACAGAGCTGGGGCCGGGGTCGCGGCTGGGGCACGACCGCGGGACACGGGGAGCGGGGGCGGCGCGGGCGCCGGGGGCTCTAACGGGACCGGGGAGAGACGGCGGCCAGGGCCGGGGGTCCCGGAGGGGTCTGTACCTGCTCTGCGCGGGCCCCGGCGGCCCGTTAACCCTTCTGTGCCCGGGCGCTCCCTGGAGGCAGCCTGGCTCCGCGGCGGCCACTCCGGCCCCTGAGCCGCGCTCGGGACACGGCCGCCTCTGGCCGCGGCTCCGCCCCCGCGCCCGCCCCCGCCCGCCGGCGCCCCGCCCGCCACGCGCCCAGCCCGCGCCCCTCGGCGGCCCCCCACCCTCAGCTCGTCGGGGCCACCCACCCCGGGGCTGCGGGCCTCGACCACCCCTGCGTGCCGGGCGCCGGACCACGGCTCGGGCGGAGCCGCGGCGGTCCCTCCCCGCTGCGGAGGCAGCCGTCGCTGGGCCCGTGCGCTGGGCCCGGCGGGGGCTCGGACTCCGGGACCCCAGCCTCCGGAGCGGCTCGGCGCTGGGGGCGCGGGGGGCGCCGAGGGGCTGGGGGGCGCCCGCACGCGAGCGGCGTGGGCGAGCCCCGCGCGGGGAGGGGCTGCGCGCTGCGGCGGGATGAGCCGTCGGACCCCGGGCCCGCGGCCGTCCCCGCGCTCGCCTCCACGCGGCCCTCCTGCGAGCCGGGTCACCCCTGCCTCTCCGGGACTGGGCTGCGAGCCGTGTGCTGTGACAGCTCGGAGACCTCTGTGAGCCTCGGTTTCTTTAGCCACAAAATTTTACACACGGGGCGTAGCGGAAGGAATGCGCTGACCTGTGAGTCAGAGGATCTGGATTTGAATCTTGGCTCCCTCCAGGACCAGCTATGTGGTCTTAGATGAAGACTTCCACCTTTCTGTGCTGCAGTTTCCTTATCTGTAAAATGGGACTAATCTGGTATCTAGGATAAGTTTGGAGATCTGTCTGTCCGTCCGTATCTGGAGGAGTGCACCCCAAACTCGGAATGGGTGGCGACACCTGGGAAGGAAAAAATAGGCTTTTTGCTTTTTACTCCGTACGCCTATATACTGTTTGAATTTTCATTCAGGAGCGTTATCTATGTTATTAGTTATGTTAATAAATAATTTATACAAAATGGCTAACATAGAGTACAGAAGAAGCGGTCACCACTATTTAAAATTTTTAATTGCCATCTACTCATGAACCACAGTCATGCATTGTTGGGTCTACTCAGTATTTTCTTTCTTATTTTTTTAAAATTTATTTATTTATATTTATATATGTATATATACATATATATTTTAATATATAATATATTTTACATATAATATATTTTAATAATATAAATTATAAATTAATATATAAATTAATATATCTATCTATATTTATATATTTATTTATTTAGAGACAGCACGAGTGGGATGGCTAGAAGGATGGCAGAAACAGACAGGAAGGCTGGATCTCAGGACCCTGACCTAAGTGGAAACCAAGACACCAAGGCTTTTTTTTTTTTTTTTCAATTCATGAGAGATAGAGAGAGGCTGACGGAGAGGGAGAAGCAGGCTCCCCGCTGAGCAGGGAGCCTGATGTGGGACTCGATCCCAGGACCCCGGGATCATGACCTGAGCTGAAGACAGATGCTCAACCATCTGAGCCACTCAGGCACCCCTGACACCAAGGCTTAATGGACTGCACCACCCAAGTGCTCAGTATTTTCAAACTTTTGTTTTTTACATTGACTTGTCGGTATTTTAAAAGAAGGTATTTCATAGCTTCTCTTGAAAAACAAAAACATGGGGGCTCCTGGGTGGTTGAGTTGTTAAGTGTCTCCCTTTGGCTCCGGTCAGGATCCCAGGGCCCTGGGATCGAGCCCTGCATCCTGCTCAGCAGGAAGCCTGCTTCTCCCTCTCCCATTTCCCCTGCTTGTGTTCCCTCTCTTGCTGTCTCTTTCTGTTAAATAAATAAAATCTTAAAAAAAAAAAGAAAAAGAAAAACATAAAAAGAGAAGCTCTAGAAACATCCTCTTGCATCCCCACAAAATCACAGGGTCCCAGATGCCCCCACCTAAGGATTCTTAAGCATCTTTTTGCACTTAGTGCTGAGGACACAGAAGACAGTCTATGGCCTCAAGGAGTTGGGTCTAGTTGGAGACAGCGAGCCACGGGGAACTAAACATTTGGACTCAACAGAAGTAAATGTTACCTGGAAAAGATGAAGGAAGTGAAAATATAAAGTATTTTTAAAATGTAAGAATTGTTTCCTTATTTGAAATTCAGCATGCATATTTTGTTTTCTCAATAAATCCTTACATTCAGGGTGTCTGTGGGTGGCTCAGTGGGTTAAAGCCTCTGCCTTCCGCTCAGGTCATGATCTCAGGGTCCTGGGATCGAGCCCCCGCATTGGGCTCTCTGCTCAGAGGGGAGCCTGCTTCCCCCCACCTCTCTCTCTCTCTCTCTCTGCCTGCCGATTTGCCTACTTGTGATCTTTCTCTCTGTCAAATAGATAAAATCTTTTTAAAAAACAACTAAATAAATAAATAAATCCTTACATTCTTTCCAGACAAGGACTATTTAGACTACTTTGTATCATCTCTACTTTTTCATACTTTTTATTTGTGCTTTTTTTTTCCTTCTGTATTTGTAGAGTTAAAATAAATATTTGAATTGGAATGTTACCGAACAAATGAGTCCCAGGTGCCCAGGCCTGCTCTCCCCACCTTTCCACCCCAGCTCGGGGGCCTGTAGGCAGGTACGTAAGCAGACTGGGGACACCAGAGACTGCTGCGGTTTTCTGGGGACTCAAGACCCTATTGCTAGAGCTTCTGTATTTTGTTTTTGTTTTTCAGGAGAAGTTATACCCTGGTTTGAAAATATGGAAAAGTCACTGAAAAATTTTCTCAGGACAGTAAGTACACCCCACAAAACATGACTATTGATCAGATTTGTCTATACGCCTTGAGTTTGTGCCTCTCCTTAAAACAGCTTTAGCTAAAAAAAAAAAAAAAATCTTTAGCTATGTTTGTGTTCCTAAAGAGCTTGGGGAGATAATGGGTTAATACTGCCCTCCCAGGAGGGCTAGTTTATCTACCGGATTGTTGACAATACAGCCCTAAGCCTGAGGCGTATTTATAGTCCTGAGTTTGGAGGGGAAGCCCCTTTGCTCAGACCTCAGACCTAGCCTACCGGGCCAGAGGAAGATATTTTAGGTCCCGGACCTTTCAGTGCCCATTAGCATTCATTTATCTAGGAGGAGGCAAACTGCAGAACAGGAAGGTGGCACCGAGCAGGAGGGAGCCTGGGAGAGGAGGGAAAGAAAAGGTCTGCCTTTGACATTTGCAACTGCCATGAACTGAAGGTCAGAAATAGTCCTTTCCGTTAAGAAGTGGCTGTGGACTCAAGAGCCCACAAGATTTACTACAGCTGTCACCTCCCGTGACTCGGTGGTCTGAAAATATCGTACAAAGGAAAGAATTTCCTATGCCTCAGCAACTTGTGAAGTACCAGATTAAATCTGTGGACACTGCCTCAGGGATAAAAAGAAGGGTTTTTCAAAGATTATGTGAGAATTAGATGTTCACCCAAAAGCATCTGTAGCGATAGGGCAGATAAAAGAAAAAGAGGGGGACAGGCTGAGTATTTGTCTGACTTTGAATTTAACACAGCAGTTTAGGGGCGCCTGGGTGGCTCAGTGGGTTAAGCCTCGGCCTTCGGCTCAGGTCATGATCTCAGGGTCCTGGGTTCGGTCCCGCATCGGGCTCTCTGCTCAGGAGGGAGCCTGCTTCCCCCTCTCTCTGTCTGCCTCTCTGCCTACTTGTCATCTCTCTCTCTCTCTGTCAAATAAATAAAAATCTTTAAAAAAAAAAAAACCCAGCAGTTTAATGATAATAGAGCAAACATGTATGTATACAGCACTTACTCTGTGCACAGTGCTCATCTGAAGAGATCTGCGAAGAAAGACACAAAGAGAAATGCAGTACTTTGCCCCAAATCTCACGGGTAGAAGCTATTATCTATATATGTATGTATGTACAGATTTTTGAGAAATTTAGCTGAGTTAGCTGAATCATTTTTTTTTCTTGGTAGTAGATTGAGGGAGTTGTGTGTTGAATTAAGTAATATTTTTAACTAATGTTTCCTGTCCAGATCATGCTGATGTGTACAGGTGGGGCCCAGGAACCCGTATGAAACCGTCTGTCTTTTGGTTTGTGGTCTTAGCAACCATTTTCAGAAAGCCTGCTGTTGGCTTTTCTGCCTCTCGGAATCATGGTTTGCTCAACTCCTTTGTTCCAGAAGAGCCGCTCTTTTCCCAATCGCTACACACCAGGCTGGTCTCCAGCTGTTGATTCCCAGTGTCCTGTCACATTGGTTCACTCTGTTTTCTTTCACTGAGGCCATTCTTGTGACCATTAGGCTTTGCCTTGGCTCACTTAGCTTACTTCCCACCGGTTATTAAAACAGCCGATCGTGACCTTTTCCCTGCAAGGAACCTGGAGGGTGGGGACCACTGGCCATATTTACCTTTGCATCCTCCACCTCGCCTTGCGCATAGTAGGCATTTAGTAGCAGTTTATGGGATGAGCCCATGAATGAGAAATAGGGAGCACTGTCTCAGCTCTGGCCACATCCCAGCTCTTTCTGGTGGCTGTCTTGCCCTGCATGGCTCCAGGGGCTCTCGGGTCATAACAGGACGTGACCTGTTTGCTAAGTTGAGGACCAAGACACGATGGGACGCTTGGGTTTCCTAGTCACTGCTCTGGAGACATTAAATGTGGTCAGAAACTGCCGAAGTCAAAAATTCTTCTCGATTGGAGTTCCATATGTCAATCTAAGAGTGCCCCTCAGACAGACACTGGGTCCTTGGTGGCAGACTTTTCCTCAGTACCTCCCTGAGCACGTGTCTGTCTGTCTATCGGCATTCCACAGACCAGACGGGATGCGCTCAGCAAATGTCAATGGAACCTGGTGACTGGATTGGACAGAACCTCGGCAGCCATTAGGTTTACAACATTGTCGGTACTTTGACAACTGTGTTAAGTGCTTTGGGCTCACGTGCGTATCTTCTTCCATATGTGTTTGGGAGATGCAGCCATCGAGCTCGGGCTTCTGGATCAGGCCTCCGAGACATTTGTGGGTATTTGTTGTCTGCTAAGTTGGAAGATTTCTCAGGCCATATCCTTGCTTATAGTCTCCCCACAACCGATTTCACAGGTTTGATAAAATGGTACCTATCTCCAGGGACGGGAGGGATTGGCCAGCGCCTGTCCCTCTGATGCAAGCTCCCACTCAGCTGTGTCTTCAGGATCTTAGAGAACCTTCAAAAGTATCCACCTTCCCAGGGCACCTGGGTGGCTCAGTGGGTTAAAGCCTCTGCCTTCGGCTCGGGTTGTGATCTCAGGGTCCTGGGATCGAGCCCCGCATCGGGCTCTCTGCTCACCAGGGAGCCTGCTTCCCACTTGCTTTCTGCCTGCCTCTCTGCCTACCTGTGATCTGTCTCTCTGTCAAATAAATAAATAAAATCTTAAAAAAAAAAAAAAGTATCCACCTTCCCTTGCAGCTACCAGGCCCCGGGGAGCCCATGGCGGTCCAAGCTGTTGCTGCCGCTGCGGGCTGGTGACACTCGGCACCGGGTCCCGAAGAGACGAAGTGCTGGAGGACCAGCACCAGTCGACTCCAGTTCCTTTTCTTGCCGTTTGGGAACCTGTGGGGCCTCAGGCATGCTCGGCTTCAGCTTCGTCATCTCTAAAAATGGACTAACAACAGTACCCAGCTTCTCTACTTCAGAGGTTATCGGGAAAACCAAAATAAAGATGATAGCGTGCGTGTGTGAGCTCAGGGTCCCGTAGAAAAGTCGGTCAGTGTTAAGGTTAACGATGCTGTTCAAACTGTTTTCCAGTTGACGTGCCACATCGGTCAAGACTCTGCACTGTATGAGGACTTACAAGCTATCCCGTCGAGAGGCCGGAGCCCAGCACCACTCAGCAATGACTTGCCAGAGACAAAGCGACATATTCGACATATTCGTGTGTTCTTATAGCAGGTTGAGATGGGGGGGGGGGGTGCCCGGCCTCTGTGCCAGGGACTGGGGAAAAAAGCGATGTTGCTGTCTAGCCAGAAGCTGTCTTCCTTACTAAGACCTCTGGCCGCAGAGTTGCCACCAGGACTGAGCCCTGTGATGTTTTCCCTGCTTGGCAGGCACCTTGTTGCCTTGGGGTTCCTGGACCAGAGCGTGAGATGCTGCGGGCTGGCTTGGGTTCAGCGGCAGCTGAACTTAGGGCAGAGATGCTCTGGGCAGAAAGGCCGGGTCACAGCAAGAAGGGCGGGCACTGCCTAGTGGTGGTGGGGACCAGGCTTCAGGACTCCAAGCGTTCCGCGAAAACAGAGCGACCTATTGTTTCGTTCTTGAGTCTGGAAGTGCACTCAGTGTCCTGGCCACACAGAGTACTGTGACCAATTCCAAGATCAACTGCAGATGTGAATTAAGAGCAGGAAATAGCGCGTGTTGTCCCCAGTAAGGAAGGTGACAGAAACCCATCTTCCCAGCCCAAAGAGGCTCCTACGAGAGAATAAAAGTCCATGTGGTAATTAGACCCAATGTCCCACCCCTCACCTAATTCCAGAAGTAAATTAAGAATTTTCAAAGCAGAGCAGAGGTAGACAGAGAAAGCAGGTTCTGGAAGTGATGCGGGTCCTATTTGTGCTTTGAGGAAGGTGTGTCCTTCGCAGTCACAGGGCAGAGCAGCGAAGGGCCGGCAGAGCACCAGAATCTACGGGCCAGAATCCTTATTTCGACGGCCTGCGCCTCAAGAAATGGCTTCTTTCTCCAACGGGTTGTCACTGGACACAGAGGACTCTAACTGCCTTAAGGAAGGGGCCACGGTAATTCTTCCCACATGAATTCTGCTCTCGTGCCTAGAAGTTTCCCTGCCTCTCTAGAGAAAGCCAGTTTGGTGTCAAATTAATCTTGACAGATTGTGCTGAAGGCCCAAGAAAGGCAGACATAAAAGGGTAAGAATAAGGGTACAAACTCAAAACTGTGGCCAGACAAGCGGGCAGGGCTGCCAAAGGAGAGGCAAGAATTTCATACATACCAAGGCCTTGAAGTCAGAAATAGAAGAGTCCGGGCATGACGTGAAGGCGAGGCAAGTCGAGGCAGGAGGTAGTGCGGGCTTGCCCTCTGACCACAGGCCGCGGCTCATTCGGGGACCTCAAGGGCCCTGAGTGGACAAACCAGGGGCACGTCTGCGCCTGGTGCTGGAGACGGTCTCCCCTCTCTGCTCACAGCCTTCCCTGCTCTTGGCAGCTTCAGAATCTAGTCTGGCTCTGAGCTTGGCATCCAGAGCCTTGCCCTGTGGCCGCGGCCTGCCCCTCCAGCTTCACCCCTCGCCAAACAGGCTGAGCCCCTCAGCCAGGGTCTGTGTGTCTCCTTGTCTGGAGTGCCCTCTGCCCTCCCTCCCCTCTACATCCACCCCCTCCCCCAAGCCCCAGCTCCGTCGTCTCTCTGAGCCAACCCCTTGTCTCCCAGGGCCGTCTC
>JAPYYJ010002070.1:0-13332 GCA_028533885.1 Nasua narica | reverse complement strand
GAGCTGAGCAGGCTGGGGGTCTGATGGTGTCTGAGGCACACGCAGGAGTAGATAACCAAAGGGAGTGTGAAGGAAGATTGTAGGAATGGAGACGGTCAAGAAACTGTGAGACTAGTCTATTTTATATTTTATTTTATTTTACTTTATTTTCTTTTATTTTATTATTTGTAAAGATTCTATTTATTTATTTGAGAGAGAGAGGCAGAGATAGTGAGAGAAAACATGAGCAGGGAAGAGAGGGAGAAGTAGACTCCCCTCTGAGCAGGGAGCCTGATGTGGGGCTCGATCCCAGGACCCTGGGATCATCACCTGAGCTGAAGGCAGACGCTTAACCAACTGAGCCACCCAGGCACCCTGACTAGTCTCTTTTATTAAACAGCTTCATGGAGATGTAATTCACATACCATGCAATTCACGCATTTGAAGCAAGCAATTGAATGCTCTCTAACATATTCAGAGTCGTGCAACCTTCACCACAATCTAATTCCAGAAATGTCTGTCACCCCAAAAGTAATCTGTACCCATTGTCAGTCATCCACCTTCCTCCCCTGCCCCAGCTCCAGGCAGCCACTGATGCACTTTCTGCCTCTGGAATTTGCTGGAGGCTAGACTTTGGGTTGATCATCTGCGTGGACATTGAATTTACTCTGATGCTAGGTTCCTTGATGGGGATCCCCATGAGAGAAGCTCTTCCCCCCCTCATCCCCAGTGCATAGAAGCGTTCCGACACCTGCCGAATGGTGACCAGAACTGGACTGTGACCTGAGCTCCCATGTCTCAGAAGATGGGAAGGAATGTCAATGAGCAGTGAGAAGCATTGGGCTCTGCTGTCCGTCTATGATGGTTCTGTGCTTTTCTGAGTGGCACCTTCATGCTCCCGAGCCAGTCAAGACAAGTTCACGTTCACTTGCTTTGGTAACACAAGTCAGGTGTCAGTGAGCTCAACGTCACGAAAGGGGTTCATTCTGAGGATAACTGTGGGGTCTTGGGTAACACATTCCCCTTGATAATCAGAAGAGAAAGGTCCGTTAGAGATTTGCCATCGCTACAGGAGTGGTAGTCTCTGAGGTCTCTGGTCTACCCTACGTGGCTCTTTCTTCCTTACTCTTTTGTCCCTCAACCACAAGATCTGCTTGCAGAATAATTATTTGTGCAGAAGCAAAGTCACACACACGCCCACACGTGTCCTTTCCTGGCAACATTCTCTCCTGTCTCACTGATATGACTACTTTCCCAGACACTCAGTGCATGGACTTCATTTTCTCGTGGTCTTTGGGCTGTGACGGCAACATCGCATCACACGGCCCACTCCACCAGCCATTGTGCAAACATGACTTATCCAGCTCTGTAATTTACCCACCCTGCCCTCGAGAGCGTGGCAATCTGAGGGCAGCAGGATACTGGGAAGAGGAACCAAGGGAATTGTCAGCTCTGCTCCCTCCCCAAGGTGGGCTGCGACAGTTCCACTCCAAAGTGGTCTCCTAACCAAGATATCCAGCTGTCCTTCTCATCTGTGAGTCTGTATGTGGTTTGTTTAGTCCCTTGTTGATGAGGTTTAACAATTCGCTGTAATCTCATTAGAGCCATGATGGTAGGTGGAAAGTGCTAGGGCCATGCTAGGAAGGAAATGGTAGCTGTCACCTGGGGTGAGACCGGCAGCTTCGGCAGGAAGCAACAAGTGGTTTGAATTTTGTGTGCAGTTGGAAGGCAGAAAAGAGTCCGCAAGTCTTCCCGTCCAACGTGGAGGATCATAGGAGGTTTCAAAGCAGAGGGGAACGTGGGTCCATCTGCTTTAGGAAGCCCATTTAGCTGGGATAAGAAGCTCATAGGCTCTGCAGGATGCACATGTTTGTGGAAGGAATTAACTTCCCTTGAAGGGGATGCATAAGACGGAGCCAGCGAAAATCTTGAAGCCACTCTTCACTTCTTCCAGAGTTCTAGACATTCTGGCCAGAGCCATGGGTTCTCAACATAAAAACAGCATTTTGCAGTCTCCCTTAAAGTTGAAGCCATCAGACTACGTTCTAGCCAATAGGATCCAAGCAGAGGAGTCTTGGTGCAACTTTAGGGTGTTTTTCTTAAGAGAAAACTTGCACATGCCCCTTGCCCCATTTTCCATGTTTTCCCTCCTTTGGCTGATGATACTTTGGAAGACACCATACTGACCTTTGAGGATAAGAACCACCCTAGGGATGGCTGATAGGCACCTGGGTTTCCAAGGACTCATAGGGCACTGGAATGCCCACGTCCAGACTGGTGTGCGAGAGAGACTTTAACCTCCCTGTGTTTTAAGTCATTGTTATTTGGATATTTTGTTATTGGCTCGAGACCTAATTCTAACTAACGAACAGACCATTTGAACCTGAATGGGCTCTGCTTCCCTTCTAGATCTGTTTCCGGAGTCACAGTCACAGAGTCCCAGCTGGAGGGCATCCAAACGCACTGAGCTCTCCACGCGTCTCCACACTCACGTGCCATGGTGGTTCCATCTCAAGACTACACATCCAGCCTTTCCATGGGGATGCGCCTTCATCATCTACCTGAATGGTGAAGGAAAAAGCTCTTCCCAGGAAGAAAAGGGATTCCCTTGGTGTCATTCCATGATAGTAGCTCTGGCACATGACTTTGTCCCAGTTCCCGAGTCAGTCCCATTCCTGACCTGTGTGGTCGCTGCGGTGCCAGTTTGTGCACATGCCTGTGATCCCAGGAGGGCCGCCATGGAAAGTCGTATCCATGGTAGGTGTGGCCATCTGTCACCCGACTCAGCTCAGGGCTTCAGAGACGCGGGGTCATCCTGACCACTGGGAAGCCCTTGCAGAACAAAGATGCTACTGAGACCAGTTGGTGGGGTGCTGGTGCCTCCCCACACTCACCCCATCTCCCCATGTTTTCCCTCTTTTTAAATTTAAGTGGCTCCAAGCAGTCGTTCCATGTTTGTTGGATGAAAATGAAAAACCTCTGTCAAGAGGTTGAAATGAAAGGAAGGACAGAGCCCAGAAGATGGGCTGAGACGACCCATCCCTCCTGCCACCTTCTCCAGAAGCTGATCCAGGAGGCCCTTGGACACCTTTGGCTAAGCTCCAGATTTTGTTTTAAATTAATTTATTTATTTGAGAGAGAAAGAGAGAGAGCGGGGGGAGAGGGAGAGACTCTGAGACTCCAAGCAGACTCCCTGCTGAGCACAGAACCTAATGCAGGGCTCGGTCTCATGACCCTGAGATTATGATCTGAGCCCAAATCAAGAGCCAGATGCTGGGCGCCTTGGTGGCTCAGTGGGTTAAGCCTCAGGTCATGATCTCAGAGTCCTGGGAACGAGCCCCACATCAGGCTCTCTGCTCAGCAGGGAGCCTGCTTCCTCCTCTCTCTCTGCCTGCCTCTATTCCTGCTTGTGATCTCTCTCTCTCTCTCTGTCAATAAAATAAATAAAAATCTTAAAAAAAAAAAAAAGTCAGACGCTTAACCTACGGAGCCACCCAGGCGCCCCTAAGCTCCAGATTTTTAATTTCCATCATTGCCACAGATCTTTGAGGGGGAAAGCAGCCTATTATGCTCCCTACTCATATCTCACCATCATTTCTAATAAATGTTCCTCTACAATAACACACCTTGTCAGAGAGCAGGGCGCAGAAGTAGCAAAGGGCTGTCCACTCGGGGCCAGCTCCTAGGAGACTCCTTACGGGTCCACGGTCCACTCTTTCATAAGAAAGATGCACAGGCTTCCCCTCACGTGGCTGATGGAGCTCTTTCAAAAAGCGGTCAGCACTGTCCTGTTCGGACTGCACAACCGTCTAAGGAGGACCATCAGAGTATGTATGCCGAACCTGTATGCTTTCCATTGGGTGTTTATTCATGCCCTTGGAGTTTCCTTCTGTCTACTTCCACTGCTCCTTGCCCTCAGCTCAGTAGCATACCCACCCGCTAAGGAAGGAACAGGGTCAATTGCTTGCTACTTGCATATATACATGTGTAGGGCAAAGACCCAGAGGCCTGGCCCATATCCATTCTCTCAATCTCCAGAATATTACACTTTGAAGAAGTCTCCAGTGTTCCAAAAATACAGAATGTTTTAGCAAATTAAGACTTTTCAGATACCTCTACATATTGAACCTGTTGAGAAGATATTTATCAGATCCGGGAATGTCCACTTTCGCACAGGTAGGCGAAGCTCTTTTGCTGCAACTTTGGAGGCTGGGATGGGGATCCTGTACTTCCAACCTTGGGTATAAATCACGTGTGCTTTCCCTAGGCAGGGAATGAAGGCTTGTCCCTTGTCCATAATACCAGTAGGCTTTGTGCTGACTTAATTCTCTTAGTTTCTCATCTTCTGCTTATGGATATCATTAGCCG
This sequence comes from Nasua narica, assembly GCA_028533885.1. Taxonomy (NCBI): domain Eukaryota; kingdom Metazoa; phylum Chordata; class Mammalia; order Carnivora; family Procyonidae; genus Nasua; species Nasua narica. The sequence continues at coordinate 8,985 of JAPYYJ010002070.1, read as the reverse complement.
AAGCACCAGTTCTTGACCCTCTCCTGGAATCAGTTCTAGAAGATTAATTCACATCCAAAGTCTCCCCTGGACCCTGTAGACCCCTGGTCCTGTCTTTTTGTCTTGGTTCACTTATTTTCTTGGATTAGAACATCTGATCTGTATTTCCCAATCTACCCCCAGGCCCTTGTGCTGGCAACGCCCCCTCTCAGGACCATTTCTTCCTGTTCTAGCTAATTCTTCCTGTTCTAGCCAGAGATGGCTTTAGGTCCTCTACAGCAAAAAAACAAAACAAAACAAAAAACCCCAAACTGATGGGACACGCACATACATGTATGCACCTACACATATATACAGAAACATACAGCACATACATGCACACACACATACACACACACATCCTGCATATGCATGTATACAGAAATACACAACTATATATGGTATCACACCTCTCCAATAAGCTTGGAAGCCCCTTGAGGTCAGGGACCATTTCTCAGACCTTGGTACACATTCGTGTGACTTGACACATTTCTTATGCATATTTCCTCTTAAATATTCCAAGGAGAAAAACTTCACATCCTGAAGAAAACAAGAAATATCAGATAAGCATGAAGAAACCATAGAATTTCTGGCATTTCCTCCTTAAAAATACTGGGATGTTTTTAACAACACACACTATCTCATAAAACCTCAACTGTGTGTGAGTGAGATGACTTTCCAAATGTATTACCAAATGGTAATCCGGAGTTTGAACTTTAGCCTTGAACCCAATAGAACTGAACTTGCCGGAAGGAGGAATTTGAGTCCTTTGGGGATAGGGGGCGGGAAGGGAGAATGCTGGTGAAAATTCATGCCACTTTTGTTTTTAAGAGGGGCGCACACCCGCTTGAATGGCCTGCAGTAGGCAGGCGATGAAGTGGGGACGGTGTTACTGGGGCCGTTTGTTGGCTAGGCAGCCGCCATACCCTCCAAGGAGCTGGAAGCAAGACGTGCTGGAAAGCGTGTCCTCGCCACATGTCAGAGCCTCATCCGCGTGCCGACCACGTGAGCTCAGCAGTGTTTCTGAGTCACTCCATTGTCTTGGGGGCGAGTTGTGGTTTCTAAATCACACTGCTGTTCCTTTGTAGGGGTTTACCTACACCATGGGGTAGGGACTGTGGAGCTGGAGCTGTTTTCTCTTGTTTGTTCATAGAACACTCCGGTGTCTGTCTCACCAATGACAAAGGAGTGGACAAAGCACAGAAGCATGAGCATTAGACACAGTCTCTGATCTCACCTCTGCCACTCTGTGTCCCCGGGCCGACGGACCCACCTCTCTCTGGGCTTCCGTTCTCCTTCCTGGAAAATGAGGAGATTAAAGATTAAACTGTACTCATAACTTAGAAAAAAATGTCACCCGAATGGATAGAATTCTTCCTCAAAGGGCAAGCATAAATGTAAGACCTTAATGTATACAGCAAACCAGAACAAGGCTGCTGGAATTGTAGGGTGTAGCTGGGGTTCACCCTGTTTGGCTCCTCCACCCCTGAGACGGCCCTCGGGGTACTCAAGGGTGTAGGAGCATTTGGGAATCTGTGAACTAGTGAGCAATAACGTTCATCTCTGGCTCCATGTTGTCTCACGGTCGCCCCTGTTCGCACACGGCGCCATGTTGTCTCACGGTTGTCCTAGTTCGCACACGGCTATGCAGTAGATTTTTGACTGGAATCAAGATCTTACTCTTAAACCCCCTCTCAGATCTTACGATTCTAAAACCTAACAGGTGTCTCTGAAGCAGGGAAACGTCCATGGCTGAGATAAAACACTGGAAACGCTGTTAAGTGTTGGAGCTTCTTGTGGTTCTCCAGGCCATTGTGGGTGGGAGCCACAGGGCCACGGTGAGAAGAACCCAGGACTCACTAAGGTGAGCCAAGAAGCCCGCCAGATGGTTACAAATGGCTGAGATGACCCCGAGGGATCATTCAGAGCTTCGAAATGGGCCATTCGTCTCATTTCAACCTTGAACTCCTTGTGTGTGGGAGCTCAGACACTAAAGGAGAGAGAGATAAAGGCATTTGTTCCAGAGATCTGGTGCCCATGATGCAGTCTTGCAATCAGTCTGTGACTGATTTGGCAAAGCCCATAAAAGGGGGGCTACTTTTGCAACATTCGATGTCCTTGTGCCACTGGGTTCTCTATGGTTGCCACTTCCCTTAGGGCGACCGAGTGGCATAAGGAACATCTGGCTGGCCACACGTACTCACTTTTCCACACAGGAGACCAATGGTCCTGGATGCTGCTGGCAGGCACCAAAGCGTGAATGTCCAGCCTGGCAGGCGTGAATGTTCATGACACAGTCACAGTCAAGAACAAGATACCCGTCTCTAGCGAGGATGGGAAAGTACCTGTGCTGCGAACCTGGGGATCCGTGACCAAAAATTCATGGATTCATTTCAAAGCGTGTGTACTGTGTGTGGCCAGTGGTGGGAACCGCAGACACAGCGAGGGACAAGGTGTGTGGGAACCCTGCCTTCTGCCCTTGCAACCACGCAGGGAGACTGTGAAAACCTTGCTTCTGGCTTTATATTCTGAGCATGTGTAAAACCGAGCTTGCTGGTCAGAGGGGTCGGTCCTCACCCGCTGTGCTGAAGCCCTGGCCTGCCTTCCAGGGCTCACTGGCCCCTCGGCCCCAGGTCCTCTCTTCCCCTGAAGCTGTGGTTTTTCCAGGTGACAGCTGCTCTCATAACTCTCTTGAGCTTCTCCACATTACATTTGGACTTGCTAGAAAGCTACATCCTTTGAAAATCAAAGGAAACAACGGGACTTCTCTGGAATTTTAAAGTAAATTTTATTGAGGTCTAGCAAAGAAAAGTGAACAAATCACACATGCACAACCCGAGGGGGTTTTGCATGTAAGGACCCCCGTGAAACTCACCCCAAGCTAAGACTCAGAACATTTCCAGAACCCCGGAGCCCCTTGTGTTCCTTTTCTGATGCAAACACGCTCCCCCCAGGGTACGGCTTTTTCAAGTCCTCTGTCTGCTAGGACACACTGGGATGTCTCTAAAGTAACTTGAACACGTTTCATTCCCCCTCAGTAGAGAGAACACGGCTCGGCTCTGTCAACAGGCTCAACTACACTTCAGTAACTTCCTCTCTCCTTCCTCCTCTCCTCCCTCCCTCCCTTCCTCCCTTCCTTCTTCCCTCCCCCCCCTCCCTCTCTCTCTCCTTTCTTTCTTTTCATTCTGCTAATGGCTGTGATGAGTTATAACTCATGCCATAAAATCCACCCTTCTAAAGTGTACAAATCAGTGTCTTTTAGATGAGATCGGACGCCCTTGGGGTGGTATGGCCATAGACCAATGTTTTCTAGTATACTCAGAATTCTGTGACTGTCACCACCATCTTATTTTATTTTATTTTTTATAAAGATTTTTGTTTATTTATTTGACAGAGAGAGATCACAAGTAGGCAGAGAGGCAGGCAGAGAGAGGGGGAAGCAGGTTCCCCGCAGGAGCAGAAAGCCCAATGTGGGGCTTGATCCCAGGACTCTGAGATCATGACCTGAGCCGAAGGCAGAGGCTTTAATCCACTGAGCCACCCAGGCGCCCCACCACCATCTTATTTTAGAACATTATTATCATCGTCCAAAGAAAGCCCATACTTATCCCCAATCACGTCACATTCCCACCTTCTCCATTCACAAGCAACCACTAATCTACTTCCTGTCCTTATGGATTTGCCTTTTCTGGACATTTCACATAACTGGAATCACACAACATGTGATTTTTTTATATTTGGCTTCTTTCCCTCAGCGTTGTCAAGGTCCAGCCATATGGTAGCATATGTCGGTGCTTCGTTCCTTTTAATGACAGAATAATATTCCATCGAATGGATCTGACACACTTTACCAACGTGTCGGTTGGTGCACATCTGGATGGTTTCCACATTTTGGATATTATGTATACTGATGCTATAGACACTCATGCACAAGTTTTTGTGGGACATATGCTTTTAACTCTCTTGGGCATAGACCTAAGAGTGGAATTAAGAGATCATATCATAATTTTATGTTTAACATTTGAGGAACGACCAAACTGGTTTTAAAAGGGGCTGCATCATTTTACAATCCAACCAGCAGTGTAGAAGCAATTTTTCCACATCTTCACCAATGTTTGTTACTATTTGCCTTTTTATTTTATAATAGGCATGAAGTGATAATTCATTGTGCTTTGACTCGCATTTCTTTAAGCACTAATGATTAGAACTGTCTTTTCAGGCGCTAATCAGCCACTTACACTTTAAATGCTGTGTAGAGAAGTGCCTATTCAAGTTGTTTGTCTATTTTTAATGGGTTATTTTCTTTTTATTTTTAGATTGTAAGAGCTCGTGATATATTTTGGATCATTGACCTGCTAAAATGTAAGATTTGAAAATATTTTCTCCCATCCTTCAGACTGTCTTTTCACTTTTTTTGGTTGGGTCTTCTGAAGCACAGATATTTTGAATTTTGATAAAATGCAATTTAATTTTTCTTCTGTTGCTTGTGATTTTAGTATCATATCTAAGAAACATTGCTTAATCAAAAAACACTAAAAGTTACTTCTGTGCTTTCTTCTATGGGTTTTATTTTTATTATTATTATTTTTCTATTTATTTTAATATTTTATTTAAATATTTTCTTTATTTCATATATTATTTATTAATAATTAGATATTAATATTTACTTTAATATAAAATATTAAAATATTTTGTTTATATTTTATTTTATTTTATATTTTATTTATGATAATATAAAATATTTTATATTATTTTATAAAATATTTTAATAATATTTATTTATTATTTATTTTATTCTATTTTTCTATTTATTTTAATTTATTATTATTATTATTATATTTCTCTCAATATTTAATTGAGAGAGGGAGAACATGAGGGGGGGGGAGGGTCAAAGGGAGAAACAGACTTCCCGCTGAGCAGGGAGCCTGATGTGGGACTTGATCCTGGGACTTGATTCTGGGACTCTAGGATCATGGCTTGAGCCAAAGACGGTCGCTTAACCAACTGAGCCACCCAGGTGCCCACTTCTATGGGTTTTTATATTTTAGCTCTTACATTTAGGTCTGTGATACATTTTGAGTTAATTTTTGTGTGGTGTGAAGTAGGGGTCCAACTTCATTATTTTGCATGTAGATATCCAGTTGTCTCAGGACTAGTTGCTGTAAAGACGATTCTTTTCCCACTGAATCATTTTGGCACTCTTGTCCAAAATCAATCGACTCGAAATGCAAGATACATTTCTTGACTCTCAATTCTATTACTTTGATCTATGTGTCTATCCTATAAGTCTATTTATAGGTCTATTCAATATCATAAGTCTTGATTATTGGCACTTTGGAATAAGTTTTGAAGTCAAGAGTGTGAGTACTCTTTGTTCTTTTTTTATTTTTTTAAGATTATCTTGGCTATTCTGGGTGTTTTGCATTTTCATATAAATTTTAGGATTAGTTTGTCAATTTCTGCCAAAAAAAAAGGCAACTGGTGTTTGAGATGCAATAGAGATTGCATCAAATTTGTAGTTCACTTTGATGAATGGCACTGTCTTAATAATATGAATAGTTCCAACCCATGAACATGGGGTGTTGTTCCACTTATTTACGTCTTCTTTAATTTCTCTCAATGCTGTTTTGTACTTATCGATGTATAAATCTTGTACTTCTTTCGTTATACTTATTCTTAACTATTTTAGCCTGTCTTCCTAAGTATCTTCCTCGGGTTCTCAGCTTTTCCTTTACTGTCTAGTACTAAAGGCGAAACCCAGGCACTGTTTTCTGTGCTTATTTAAGCAGTCTTTGTGGCTACAAATGTTTAATGCCTTCTCCTGTATTTAAATAAGACATCTTTATTAGTCCACAATTCTGCTCCCATAGTCAGTCTAAGTGGACAGGCAACTGGCACTGTGACTGGTAACATATCGGTTAAGCCAAAGCTAGACTTATTACTTCAGCCTGTTGTTTTAGAAGCCTGGCAGCTTAACTTAGTGGACAGGATGGCAAGCTATAAACATGGTTATGAGGTTCAGACCCGACTTTGCTATGACCTTGTTGGTTGATATATTAGTTCACATGATAATCCATTTGCCCAAACTGTTAGCATAAAGGTTATTACCATGGCCAAAAAGATGTTCTTGGAAGTGGAGTCATTTGAATTGCATCTTAAAGAATGAAATGAATTTAGCCAGGAGACCTCAGATTAGTAGTGGAGAAGGCACCTCCAACAGAAGAAGTGGATGAAGAAAGAAAGGGGCGTGAGACCAAGCCGTGTATTGCGAAGACATCAGAGTAGCCCAGTGTGGCTGGAGCGTAGAATGAGGAATGAGACAGAAAGCAATTGACTTTTCTCCAGAAAACATGCTACACAGTAAGTTCATCCACAAATACACACTGATCCCAGGACTCCTGTGTGGCCAGGAACATCTCCTCTAAATAAATCTGTACTTGAATGGCTGAGTCTCGGTAATCGGACTTCTTCCTTAAATCCTACCATATAGTCTCACTAGTAGGTGGGGCATTTTTCAGCCACAAATATTAAATTATATTGTTCCCTGCTAAAATTATGCATTTCCCAGCCTCCCTCATGGCTAGATGCAGCCCCATGACTAATATTTAGATAATGATGCGTAGGACGAGGTTATTGTGGAACTTCCGGGAATTTTTTCAAAAGGCGGTGTTTGCCTTTTTTGCTGATTTCTCCATTGCATAGCCGGGAATATGGATATTGTAGCTGGAGCTCCTGCAGCCATCTTATGACCTTAGGGTGCAGGTCAGGCCCTAGAGAGCATAATGTGGAAGTTAGCAAGGGGCCTGGGTAATGAATAATTGTAGGGCCCTGAAATACCTTCCTTTGTGTTTCTCTCTGAAAGAAAAATAAACTCCTATTGTGTTTATGCCTTTATCCTTTTGAGCTTTTCTATTATAGGTAGCTGAACTTGATCCTAACTGATAACCATGATGTAGCCAAGCTTTAACCCAGGTATTTCGATGTCAGAGCCCTCAAGTTTACCTACTCCACTAAGGAATTCTAACATGCACGAGCATAACATTTTCTGTATTTAAATGGTGTTTTAATAATTCACTAGGCTTGTAAGAAATTGCCTCCTCTAAAGTTGGGTCAAATAGGGTGTCATTAATAATCACCATCATAACCTTTGGAGGAAGTACTTAAGTATGTGGTTATGAGGGTCCACACGGCTATGTTTGGCTGAATATCTCTTGTAAAAAATAGGATAAATGTAAGATAATACTTTCATGCAATAGTATTTCAAAACTGTTGTCTATGTGATTAAATCCTAACTGCTGAGCCCAGTGGACTCACAGTAAAGTTTACTTAATAGACCCTATATTTTCTGTCTATAAAAAAAATCAAACATAAGGCATCAATCACACTAATATCAAAAGTATTCAAGAGTTTAGATCTTCTTCTAAAAGTTGTTGACCTGGAGGAATTTGGACGTAATTATATAACCAGGTTGCCCCTATGAAAATCAATTGCTATTATGCGGTGGCATTCAGAATTGAGACCCTTGTCAATGACACCAAAGAAGGACTTGGGCTCTGTTGTTCCTTTGCTAGTGGATGCTAACAACAGTAACACGGCTCCAAGATCGTGATCACATCTCCTTCCACTTTTCCCCTCTAACGCTTTTCTTCTTAAGCTATAAAAGCAATACATGAACTTTGTCAAAAAAAAAAAAAAAAGAAAGAAAACCAAACATTTCCACGTACACTTTGCCATTGATACAGGGCTATCATTGAAGTGAATGGGCAATTTAGGTACATTTACTAAAAATTTAGGTACATTTACTAAAGGGGGGGCACACTTCATGATATTACAAAGGAAGGGTCTTATGCTGTGTAGACCGGGGCTGGGAGAGAGGTCCCCAGATTGCTAGAACTTTAAGTGGCACATAGAGTGAACTGATTATGGGAAAATGCATCTTAGGTCAAGAGAATGGCCACAGAACTCTCTGGTTAGAAAGTGACAACGTTGCAGCAGCGTGTTGGGGCTCTCATAACCCGCAGTCAGAGGACCACCATTTCCATTCATTTATACATTTGCTTTATTCTATTTACTTGTGTTTAAGTGGAAACACAGTGATAAACAAGACACGGAGACAATTGGCGGAAATCATTCCTTTTGCGAAAATTCATTCCCAATCATCAAGTTCCTAAAGACGGTGCTTTTTGCATGTTGGTACCCGGACGCTAGCTTGCTATGGTTAATAGTAGGGATTCTGGAGCAGGAGACAGATACCTTAGCATCTTGATGGAGCGAGAACGGATTGCTAAAATACAGACACACAAGAAAAAGTCCTCTGGAGGTGGAAGAGAAGATGGATAAGAAATTACAATCTTGGCCATGATGATAAGGGTTATGAGTAGTCTTTTTTTTTTTTCCCCAAATACGTTTATTTTATTTTTTCAGTGTTACAAGATTGATTGTTCATGCACCACACCCAGTGCTCTATGTAATACGTGCCCTTCTCAATACCCACCACCAGGCTCGCCCAACCCCCTACCCCCCACCCCTCCAAACCACTCAGTTTGTTGCTCAGAGTCCACAGTCTCTCCTGGTTCATCACCCCCTCCGATTTCCTCCCATTCACCCTTCCCTTCCTTTTCACAATGCCTTCCATGATTTTCTTATGCTCCACACATGAGACCATAAGATAATTGACTCTCTCCGCTGGTCTTATTTCACTCCACATAATCTCTTCTGGTCCTGTCCATGTTGATACAAAAGTTGGATATTCATCCTTTCTGATGGAAGCATAATATTCCATTGTATAGATGTACCACATCTTCCTTACCCACTCATCTGGTGAAGGGCATTTTGGTTCTTTCCACAGTTTGGCAATTGTGGCCATTGCTGCTTTGAACATTGGGGTACATGTGGTCCTTCTTTGTTGGTATTTCAATAAATTTGTAGATCAGTTTTGGGGGGAGTTTATATCTTAGACATAATGAG
>JAPYYJ010002069.1:0-13333 GCA_028533885.1 Nasua narica | reverse complement strand
CTAAGTTTAACTTAAAATTTGATACTCAAGTCATTTAGAAAATTTTAAGTTAGTTGAATTCAGTCTCTTCAGCTACAAATTTTATGAAATCTAAAGAGCAATTCCAATGAATACTTAGTGAATTAAGATGTGTTTTAAGTATAAACACACATGAAATTTCAAAAACTTAATACAAAAGAAAATAAAGTATTTAATAATTCTCTGGATCAATTATACATTAAAATGTTTTTGGTATATTATGTCAAGTACAATTTATCATTAAAGTTAATTTCACCTTTTTAACTTTTTTTGTTGGTACTAGAAAATCTAAAATTACACTATGTGCACCACATATTTCTTGTGGACAATGGTACACTCTAATGAAGTTCCTCAAGTTTTAAAGCTCATGACTTAACCAACCCCTAATAAAATTTTGTATGTCCTCACTAGCCCACATTTTATCCTTTAGTTTTTAACAGCTAATATCTGCATTTTTTTCTTTTTACTGCTAAGATTATAAAGCCAACCCCTAGGTTGTAAAGGGACAGAATTTTATTGATGAACTGCAATGTATAGTTCTTTGCATGATGCAGTGCTAGAAACAGACAGTAGAGGGCAGTATACTTCCACAAACTGGGAAATATCTGGCAGCCTTAGAATTATTCAAACATTTCGAGATTAATTTTTGTCTACCATGCAAAAAATTTTCTAATACCTAATGTTTCAAAATTAATAAGAGTTCAAATACATACAATCAAACTCAATGTAAAAATATGCATGTATGCGGAAAAATAACAGTGAACTTAAATCTTACCTTCATGACAACAGGTTTCTCAAAATTATAGACAGAATGGGCCTTCCTTTGGACGAACTTCTGAAATTCTGGACAGAAAGCAATAACAACATTAACATCCTTAAATAAGCAGTGAGGTAGAGTCAGAAAGAAACAAAAAGTCTCAACTCACCATTATAGACCATTTGAAAATTAAAGGGCTCCTCTTCATAGACGTCATTTAAATGTTTCATTGCTATTATAAGACATATTTCCAAGACTGATAGTCCTATAGTAAAAGGAAAACAAATTATAAGTTGTATGCTAACTTACCGATCCATAAGATTGAAATAACTGTCCTCCAAAAAGAATTATAAAGTGAAAGACCATGGTTTGAGGGGTGGCAGAAGAACAAGACCTCCCCAGGTTCAAATATAGTTTAGTCACTATCACTTAAACAATCCTAAGCAACTGCTCAACCTTCCTGGGCTTAGCTTTCATATAAGCAAACTAAGAATCTTAAGCTTACAGAGATGTTATAAGGATTAGAGAGAATATTATCAAGCACTTATCACATGGCCCATAATAAACAGACCCCGCAACTGTGTACTTATATATTTTTTAAAATTGAATTTATTTGAGAGAAAGAGAGAAAAGCAGACTTCCCACTGAGCAGGGAGCCCAACCCAGGGCTCAATCTCAGGACCCCTGAGATCATGACCTGAGCCAAAGGCAGACACTTAAGAGACTGAGCTACCCAGGTGCCCCTGCAATTACATACTTTAAATCACACGGTGTCCTTTATTATTCAGAGAAACCCTAAACACTTGGAAATTATATCTAAACTTTTTTTTTTCCCAAAGAGAAGAAAATTCATTAGATGCTTAAAAGGGAGAGTGAACTTTCAATGGTAAGGCTCTCTAGTAGCACTTGATGCAATGTGAACACTGTAATACAAGTCTCAGCTGGATTTCCAATGTAGCAAGGGAGGGAAAGCATCAAGATTCTTCCACTTTAAATGGGAGTCATAATACCTTTTGCAGGGCTTAGTTAAAGGCTTTATGTACGTATGTATGTATGTATGTATGTAAAAGTAGTCTGTGTTATACCCAATATTAAGTTTAATTTTGAAAGAATTCCATTATATTAACTTAAATTTATAAAAAACTAAGCAGGCTTCTCACCATGTACAATATTTGCTTTAGAGTCCATGCTACACAACTGGTTTGCCTCCATCAGATCTGCTGCAGTCATAAACGGGTGTGATGTTGTTACACGATTTAAAGCAAGCATCTAGGGAAATGTGGATCAGAAAATCATTTACATGTTTACTTAGGCATTCTGGAGATATTACTAAACAAAACTTCTTAATTTGGAGTCTATTCTTATGGGAGAGTTAATATTAATGCTTGGGAAAGATATCCTCATACTTGGCGCCTATTAAAATATAGTACTTCAATACATATGCCATATATATAAATGTAAAGCATAAAAAAAAGTTCTTGGTGCTCTACCACTTCCCACTTGTGTATCTTACTTACAACTCCTGAAAAGAAAAACACTTAAAAAGGAGTAGAGCAAGAAGAGATCCAAAATAGGTAAGAATGTTATTCAAAGGTTATTTTGATTTCATATGAAAATGGAGTGGGGAAGCACCGGAGATCACTTCCTCCCATACAAAGCAACTCAGAATGCTCTGAAAACTAGCAGCTGAGGACTGTGTGTGTGCATGTGTGTGTGTGTGCAGCTGAAGTTATTTTAAAAAGCCACACTGAGAAGGGTAAAAAGAGGCAGAGATGTGGTTGGGGTAGGAACCAAACACTGAGTGCAGCAGTCCACAGCAGAAGGTGTAGAGATCCTTCCCGAGGAGTGAGGGGTTCAAATCCCACACCGGGCACCCAATGCCTTGGGTATCTGCACCAGAAAGACAAGCACCTAAATGCCTGGCTTTGAAAATCAGTGGGGCTTAATTCTGGAAGAGCCAGAAGGACTACAGGAAATGGAGGCTCCATTCTTATAGGGCATACATGCAATTTCAATTACTCAGAGGCAGCGGTTTGAAAACACCCGGGCACTATAGGAAGGTATACTGACTAATTTAAGGTATACATAGTGCTGGAGGGACAAGACTTTGTAGGAGCCTTCTTTGGAAATGGAAGTGCTGGCAGCACGGTTTTTCTTGTTTTCCTTCAACCAAGCTAGTTAGATGCTTCTAAGAGCTAGTTGTAACACTATTCATCTACCTCATTAGGACCACTATCCACACCAGGGGCAATTCCCTTATGGAACTGCACCGTATGAATCACCCACCAGGCAGGTGCCCTTCCAAGTAAGTCCTACCCAAGGGGAGAGGAGCCAAATCCACCCACCACAGCAAGCACACAAGAGTCATGGGGGGATCTCACAATGAACCACAGAGGAGCTGCCCCCACCCACCTGCCCTGAGCAGCCACAGCCCGGTCTCTCAGCCACCTGGGCTGGGACCAGCTCCACACACTGGTGTGCCTATGATAGTTGTGGTGAGGCATTGCCACCATTTGGGTCAGGAACCAGCCCTGACATATGTACCCTCAGCAGTAGGGGCCCAGTGACAAGAGACGTGTAAACAACCCACATCAAACAGCCCTGAACCTCCAGGTTCTAGTGACCCGAAAGGATTGTACTTCTGGGCTCCAGAGGACGCCTTCTACATAAGGCTGTTACTTCTAAAACCAGGAGATGCAACTACCTAATATAAACAAACACTATGTCAATAAAATGAGGAGACAGAAGAGTATGTTCCAAATGAAAAAGTCAAAACTTTAGAAAATGAATAAACAATGGAGTTATTTAAGCAATCTGCCTGATGAAGATGTCAAAAAATGGTCATAAAGATAATCACCAAACTTGGGAAACGAGTGGATGAACTTAGTGAGAACTTCAACAAAGGGATAAGAAATATAAAAAAGAATCAGTCACAGCTGAAGAATACAGTAAGTGAAATGAATAAACAATTAAAAGATGCAGAAGAATGGATCAGCAATCTGGAAGATAAGGTAATGGAAAGGACCCAAGCTGTATGGCAAAGAGGAAAAATAATTTAAAAAATGAGGATATGTTAAGGGACCATGAGGACAACATCAAGCATACTGACATTCACATTACAGAGGTCCCAGAAGAAAGAGAGTAAGGGACAGAAAACTTCTTTGAAGAAATGATAGCCAAAAACTTCCCTAACCTGGAGAAGGAAATAGACATCCAGGTCCAGGAAGTACAGAAAGCCTCAAAGACGACGAATCCAAGGTCTACAACAAGATACATAATATTCAAAGTGCTGAAAGGAAAAAGCCTATAACCAAGAGTATTCTACATAGCAAAATTATTATTCAGAATTAGAGAAAGTGTTTCCAAGATAAAGTTAAAGAAATTCGTTATCACTGAACCAGTCTTACAAGAAATGTTAAAAGGCCCTAAGAGGAAATTAAAAAATTACTAAAGAAAAAATTTCACTGGTAAAAGCAAACATATAGTAGAGGGAGGAGAGCAATCAATTATAAAGCTTGTAGGAAGATTAAAAACTAATGAAATCAATCATATTTTAGTTAAGCCATATACTAAATAAAAAGATGTAAAACATGAGATCAAATACATGAAGTGTGAGAGTGGGAGGAGAGTAAACATTTAGTGCTTTTAAAATGCTTTTTTGTTTGTTTCTTATGCAGGCTCCATGCCCAGTGCGGCTTCCAAGGTGGGGCTTGAACTCACAATGCTGAGATTGAGACCTGAACCAGGATTAAGAGTTAGACATTTAACCGACTGAGCTACCCAGGCGCCTCTAAAATGTTTGTGATTTTAAGCAATTACCATCTTAAAATAGACTGCTAACATCCAGTGTTGAAACTCATGGTAACCATAAACCAACTTACAACAAACACACAAAAAATAGAGAGAAAGGAATCCAAACATAATACTAAAGAAAGTCATAAAATCACAAGAGAAGACAGCAAGAGAAGAAAGGAACAGAAAAGAACTACAAAAACAACCAGAAAAAAATGAAAAGGCAGTAAGTACATACCTATCAATAACCACTTTTAATGTCAATGGACTAAGTGCTCCAATCAAAAGGCATAAAGTTGCTGAACAGATTTAAAAAAATAAGACCCATCTATATGCAGCCCACACAGGACTTATTTCAGGCCTAAGGATACATACACACTGAAAGTGAACTGATGGAAAAAGACAGCCCATGCAAATGGGAATAAAAAAAAAAAAAAGGCCAGGGTAGCAATGCTGTATCAGACAAAACAGACCCTTAAAAAAAACAAAAAAAACAAAAAAACAAGGACTATAATAAGACACAAAGAACATCATATAATGATAAAGGGATCAATCCAACAAGAGAATAAAATAATTATAAAATACATATGCACCCAACACAGAAGCACCTAAGTATATAAAGCAATTATTAACAGACACAAAGGGAGAAACTGACCATAATACTATAATTTTATAATTATAATTATATATTAATTATAATTAATTATAATTTAACACCCCTTACATCAACAGATTATCCAGTCAGAAAATCAATAAGGAAACGGCAGCCTTAACAGACTAGCCAGATGGATTCAGCAGATATATATAGATCATTCCATCTAAAAACAGCACCAAAAGCATTCTTGTCAAGTGTATGTGGAACATTCTCCAGGACAGGTTGCATGTTAGGCCAGAAAACAAGTCCCCGTAAATTTAGTAAGACTGAAATTATATAAAACATCTTTTGCGAGCACAATGGCATGAAACAGGAAATCAATCACAAGAAAAAAAACCTGGAAAAAAACACAACCATGTGGAGACTAAACAACATAATGAGTTAACAAAGAAATGAAAGAGATAACAGAAAACTACATGTAGGCAAATGAGAATGTTAACAGTGTTCTAAAAATCTTTGGGACAGAGAAAAGCAGTTTGAAGAGGGAAGTTTATAGTAATACAGGTCTACCCCAAGACTCAAGAAAAATCTCAAGTTAATAATCAAATGTTACTTATCAAAAGAAGAACAAAGCCTAAAGCCAGTACAAGAGAGGAAGAAGTAAAGATCAGAATGAAAACAAATGAAATAGAGATTTTAAAAAAACAAACAGGAAAGACATCAATGCAACTAACAGCTGGTTGTTTAAAAGATAAACAAATTTGATAAACCTTTAGACCGATTCATCAAGATAAAAAGGATTCAAAATCAGAAATAAAAGAGAAGTTAAAAATTGACACCAAAGAAATATAAAGGATTATAAGATCTGAGAGACTACTATGAAAATTTATACTCCAACAAATTGGACAACCTAGAAGAAATGGATAAATTCCTAGAAACATATAATCTTCCAAGACTGAATCAGGAAGAAACAGAAAATCTGGACTACTAGTAACAAAACTGAAACAGTAACTTAAAAACTCCCATGGGGCGCCTGGGGTGGTATAGTGGATTAAGTGGATTAAGACTCTTGGTTTCCATTCAGGTTGTGACGTTAGGGTCCTGAGATCAAGCCCCCTATAGTGCTCTCTGCTCAGTGTGGTCTGCTTGAGATCCTCTCTCCCTCTGCCCCTCCTACTCATGCATGCACTCTCTCTCCTTCTCTCTCTCTCAAATAAATCATTAAAAAAATAATAAAAACTCCTAAGAAATAAAATTCTAGGGCCAGATGGCTTCACAGGTGAATTCTCCCAAATATTCAAAGAGTTGATACCTACACATCTCAAACTATTCCAAAAAATTGAAGAGGAACGAATGATTATGAGGCCAGCATTAACCGGATACCAAAACCACTACAAAAACAGAAAATTACAGGCCAATATTTCCAATGAACCTAGGGGCAAATATCTTCAACAAAATATTAGCAAACTGAATACATTAAAAGGATCATTCATCATGATCAAGTGAGATTTGTTCCAGAGATGCAGTGATGGTTTAATATCCACAAATCCATCAGCATGATGCACCACATTAACAAAATGAAGCATAAAAATATAATCATCACAACAGATGCAGAAAAGCTTACCAAAATCCAATATCCATTCACGATAAAAGCACAGTTATATAAAGGGAACATACCTCAATAAAATAAGGACATCCATACATGAAAACCCAGAGCCAGCATCATAAATGCTGAAAGTTTCTCCTTAAAGATCAGGAACAAGACACAGATGTAGACTCACACTTTTAATCAACATGTTACTGGAAGTCCTAACTACAGCAATCAGACAAGAAATAAAAGGCATCCAAAGTAGTTAAGGAAGAGGTAAATTTTCACTATTTGCACATGACATAATATTAGGAATAATATTGGGATGGAAAATCCTAAAGACTTCACCAAAAAGTCATTAGAACTAACAAATACTTCACGTAAAGTTGCAGGATACAAAATTAATATATAGAAACCTGCTGCATTTCTGTACATTAATAACAAGCTAGCAGAAAGAGAAGTTGAGAAAACAATCCCATTTACAATTGCATCAAAAAGAATAAAATAGGGGCGCCCGGGTGGCTCAGTGGGTTAAAGCCTCTGCCTTCGGCTCAGGTCATGATCTCAGGGTCCTGGGATCGAGCCCCACATCGGGCTCTCTGCTCAGCAGGGAGCCTGCTTCCCCCTCTCTCTCTCTCTCTGCCTGCCTTTCTGACTACTTGTGATCTCTCTCTCTGTCAAATAAATAAATAAAACCTTTAAAAAAGAAAAAAAAGAATAAAATAACTAGAAATAAATTTAACCAACCAATGAGGTGAAAAACCTTTCCTCTAAAACCAGTTAAGACACTGACTGATTAAAGAAACTGAGGATGACACAAATAAATGGAAAAATATACCATACTCATGGACTGGAAGAACGAACATTGTTTATGTTTGTTCTACCCTAAGCAATCAACAGATGCAATGCAATCTCTATCAAAATACCAATAGCATTTTCCACAGAACTAAAACAAATAATCCTAAAATTTGTATGAAACGACAAAGGATAAAAGGTAAAGCCAAAGTGATCTTCAGAAAGAAGAACAAAGCTGGAAATATCACATTTCCAGATTTCAAACTACACTACAAAGCTATAGCAATCAAAATAGTATGTTATTGGCATGGAAATAAACACAAAGATCAAAGGAACAGAATAGTGAAACCAAAAATAAAGCCACACATTTATGGCCAATTAATCTATGACAAAAAAGGCAAGAATATATAATGGGGAAAAGACAGTCTTCAATAAATGGTGTTGGGAAAACTGGATAGCTACATGCAAAAGAATGAAACTGGGCCACTTTCTTACATCATAAATAAAAAACCCCAAATGGATTAAAGACCTAAATTAAGGCCTGAAACCATTAAACTCTTTATTTTTTTTCATTAAAACTCTTTAAAAACAAAACACTCATCAGTAAACACTTGGATATCTGTCTCAGCAATATTTTTTTCTGTCTCCACACAAGAGGACAACAAAAAATAAACAATTGAGACTACCCAAAACTAAAAATACTTTTGCACAGCACAGTACAGGAAACCATCAACAAAACAAAAAGTCAATCTAATGACTTCTACCATATTTGCAAATATATCTGATTAAGAAAGTAATGCCCAAAATACATAAAAAACTCCTAGAACTCAATACCAAAACTTGAAACAACTGGATTAAAAAATGGGAAAGGAGCTGAACAGGCATTTCCAAAGACATAGAGATGGCCAAAAGACACATGAAAAAATGCTCAACATCACTCATCATCAGAGTAAGGCAAGAAAAATCACAATGAGATTACCTTACACCTGTCAGAATGGCTAGTATGAAGAAACGGAAGAATAAGAAGTGTGAGGGAGGATGTGGAGAAGAAGGAACCCTCCTGCTATTTGTGGGAATATAAATTGGTACAGCCGGTATGGAAAATAGTATGGAGACTATTCAAAAAACTAAAAACAGAACTACTGTACAATTCAACTTCATTTCTGGGTATTTACTAGTAGAAAACCAAAACACTAACTTGAAAAGACATTTGTACCTCTATGTTCATTACAGTATATTTACAATAGCCAAGATATGAAAGCAACCTACATGTCCATCGACAGATGAATGGATAAAGATGATACACACCCAATGAAATATTACTCAGCCATAAAAAAAAAAATGAAATCTTGCCATCTTTGACAACATTGATGGACAGAGAGTGTATTATGCTAAGTGAAATAAGTCTGACATAAAATAACAAATACCATATGGTTTTACGTACATGTGGAATCTAAAACCAAAAACAGACTTATAAATACAGAGAACAAACTCATGGCTGCCAGAGGGGAGAGGGGTAGAGATTGGTGAAACAGGTGAAGGGGATCAAGAACTTCCAGTTACAAAATAAGTAAGTCTCAGAGATCTAAAGTATAGCATAGGGAATATAGTCAGTAACACTGAAATAACTCTGTAAAGTGACATATGGTGACTGTACTTAATGCAGTGAGCATTGTGTGACGTATAAAAATGTCAAATCACTAGGTTTGTATGACTGAAACTAGCGTAATACTGTGTGTCAACTGTACTTCAAAAACACTATTATTCAAGCCCTAGACCAAACTAAAAAGGCAGACCTGTGACTTATATAAGCTTTTTTACTAATTGTTACTAAACAATTAACCAGCTCAGAACAATGTTAAGTGAGAGAAGTTACCTACTTTATGTTCAACTATACATAAAAGAAAAAAATTAAAAACCAAAATTCTACCTAGAGACAACTTCTCATGTAGCTGTTGCCTTTCCAACAATTTGAAGATGTAAGTGTAATTTTCATAACATTTAAATTTAGTCCTTAGATAAGGTAAGCAGAGTTAGCAGATGAAAACATATGATATTTGGTTAAATATGAATCCCAGCTAAACAATGAGTAATTTCTCAGGTGTAACTAAGTACCATGTAATACTGAAGAAATATTTATACTAAAAACTCTCTCCTATGTTAACCAGGGCCCAGGGTCCTTAGCTGAACAGAAGAGTTTAGAAATCCTTGTCCTTCATTCTCCTACTGGGAAAGAATCTGATTACACAGTAACCCCTTCCCTAGTACTTCCCTTTACTCTTTCCTTTTACTGTAAAATATTTTTGACATAAAAAGATAAGATAATAATGTACTGGATATCTATGACTACTTCCTCAGCTTACAAAATATAATCTTAAGGGATCTATTTCTTTGGAACTCTCTACTCTTCCTCTTACAAAAACCAGGTTGTTATTTTTCTACTACATATGTGTACATTCCTAGACAACACAAGGTGATTTCCAAATTTTATATAAATACCATATTATACTTCTACAACTCTTGGATGAGCACATACTCTGAGAATTTATCATGTTGAGATATCACTTCCAGTTCATTCATTTTTTTCTACTGTATTTTATTCCTTCATGTATACTCACAATTTATTTATTCTTTCCCTTATGATAGATATATAGCATTTCCTTTTTTTGCAATTATAAACAAGGTTGCCGTAATCTTTCCATATCTTCGTGTGCATCTGAGTTTCTTTAGAAATCTAATTTGCCAAATTGTTTTCCAAAGTACCTAGACATATTTACACTACTAGTGGTCATAAATTTTAATAGTGATAGACATTTACTACACCATTATAAAGTTACCATTAGATATAAACACATTTCTATATACGAAGAATGAACATGTTGAAAACATAATTAAAAACAAGATACCACTAAAAAAAAAAAAGATACCACTTAAATGATATTTACAAAATATCAGTTACACAAAAAATTAAATACTTAGGTATACATTTTAAACATATACAAAACCTGTGTAAAAATTATAAAATGATAATTAAACAAATCAAAGAAAAACTAAATAAAAGGAGAAATGTACCTTATTCCAGATTGGAAGGTTCAATGTAGTTATCATGTTAATTCTCCCAAAATTTATCTGTAAGTTTAATCAATTCCCATCAAAATACAATTACCTGGTGAAATAAAATGAGTATAAAAATAAAACAAATACAAACCAATAGCATGTGTAATGACCGCAGGTTTTTGCTGACGTTGAAATGCTTTTGTAGTACTTCTCGCACACTTCTATCTTCTGTGAGACCCTATAGAGAAAGGAAAAAAAAAATTAAAACAGGTAAGTAACAAGATAGTTTAAAACCTAACTATAATGTGCCTCACTAGTTGGTGTACCTCCTTGACTCCAATATGTATTCATTATTAAATAGGTGTAGGTTTTATTTGTAGAAAACAAAAATCAAAATGAAATTTCCAGTCTATTATTTTCTTCTTATCCCTTTATGTTAATTAAATATACACAGAAACAAAACATAATACCTACTACCCAAACTTTCTGGTGTAAAGAGGTAAACTATATAGTCATACCAGTGAGATGATCAAATTTCAGCACAAAATACAACAGAGAGTACGAGTTACCATATTTGGAAACCCAAGGTAAAGCAATACAAAGAATGCTTGGACTTTATGAGTCAGTAAGCTAAAAAGACAGAGCATTCCAATTATAGGGAACAAAAAGAGCAATGTAGGAAGATCGTGGCATACTAATAGAAAATGAGTGGTCATATAACCCTGAGTTTCAGTTATTGGCAAAGTGATTTCATGGAAAGCCAGGGACAGAAAAACCTATATGTAGGCCACTGCAATTGTGCATATATGAGACAAAAAGGGTCTAAATTAAAATAGTGTGAACAGAGAAGACATTTATAGAAGACATGGTCTGATGGAGAGTCAAATGGTGATGTGTGGAGAAGCAAGAGCTTAAGAGAGGGAAGAAAAAAATCAGAAATGATATTTTGGGGACAGTACGTCCCAGGAGGAATGAAGAGTGAAATGTGGTCAAGAAGGGAAACTTAGTTATTAATATTTAAGAACAAAATAGAAAAGAGCAAAGAGACTGAGAAAGATACTGAAGACTGGAAGAGAATCCAAGAGAGAGCAATTAAACCAAGGGAAGAAAACTTCAGGAAGGAAGTAGTGATCAACAATGTAAATTACTTGGTAAAATTAAATATATTTTGAGAAGAAACTAATCACACTGCAAATTTGGACAGCAATAAGGTCCTTTGAAAAACCAGTTGTGACTGCAGTGAATCGCAATTAATGAAAAGTAAGGTACATTCAGTATTAAAGAAAAAAATTAGATGTAAGGAGAGTAAATTCACAGGTGACAGAGCCAAAAACAGCCTGGAGAAGACATAAATTTTAAAAAATCATCTGTAAGGAATGAGGATTCTTTTTCTTAGAACAAACAAAAAACCTAGAAAACCTTATTTTCTAGAAGTAAAACTGTTATATATCTACTACTGCAAGAAGATCTAGATTCAGGAATTAAGTTCTAGTATAATGAAATAAAGTTTTACACTTTCAGTAAATACATTATCCTAGTTATATGCCCCATTCCCTCGTCATTGTTTTCAGTATTCTCTTTGAACGTAACAGCATTTGCTTGCTGTTACTATACATATCTTTTTATCATAAACAGGATCAAATATCCTTTGAGAGTGCACAAGATGAACACAAAATAATAAAGTAAAGTAGTACACATACAAAACTTCCGGGAATTAACTGTAGTCCTATTAAAACTATAAAAAAAGGCATCCAAATTGGCAAAGAAGAAGTCAAACTCTCACTCTTTGCAGATGATATGATACTTTATGTGGAAAACCCAAAAGACTCTACTCCAAGACTGCTAGAACTCATACATGAATTCAATCATGTGTCAGGATATAAAATTAATACACAGAAATCAGTTGCATTCCTGTACACCAACAGCAAAACAGAAGAAAGAGAAATTAAGGAGTCGATTCCATTTACAATTGCACCCAAAACTATAAGATACCTAGGAATAAACCTAACCAACGAGGCAAAGAATCTGTACTCAGAAAACTACAAAGTGCTCATGAAAGAAATTGAGGAAGACACAAAGAAATGGAAAAACGTTCCATGCTCATGGATTAGAAGAACAAATATTGTGAAAATGTCTCTGCTACCTAAAGCAATCTATACATTTAATGCAATCCCTATCAAAATACCATCAATTTATTTTAAAGAAATGGAACAAATAATCCTAAAATTTATATGGAAGCAGAAAAGACCACGAATAGCCAGAGGAATGTTGAAAAAGAAAACCAAAGTCGGCGGCATCACAATTCCAGACTTCAAGCTCTATTACAAAGCAATAATCAAGACAGTGTGGTACTGGCACAAAAACAGACACGTAGATCAATGGAACAGAATAGAGAGCCCAGAAATGGAACCTCAACTCTATGGTCAACTAATCTTCGACAAAGCAGGATTATATATATATCATTTTATTTTATTATATAACAATAAAAAATGTTATTCATTTTTTTTTTTGTTTCAGCCTTTAGTCCAACCAAGATTTAAAAGACTTACAGAAAATGGCTTCACACAGAAGTATGGTAGTGGGGAAGGGATTACAGGGGGAGTGGTAAACACGTCCAGTAAAATTCAGGGATAAATGAAGACCCACACAAGTCCACAGAATGCAAAAGAACAAGGAGGAATACTTCCTGAGCCATAAGTGCTCAGGGCACAGGGTGGGTAGGGCCCAATGA